>CAJNOI010001527.1:0-14336 GCA_905250115.1 Adineta steineri | reverse complement strand
ATTTTCAAGGAAAAAACCTACATGTCCGCCTGGCATACGAAAGTTGCCCACTGTGTAATGTGAAAAACCAAGAATCACCTCAGTATTTAAAATTTTTGAAGGATTATACTTATGTACCTCGCGCTGAAAGAACTCTTCAACAACTACTTGGTAAGTATAATCAGAAATCAACAATTGCTGCTTCTTTTTTTCTTTCAGAACAATCATCGAATGCTCATTTACCTCTTCCAGACGGCGTTGTTTCACAATGTTCGGTTGCATTTGACTTTTCTACTTAACCGTCAATGATCAAATATTATTATGACAAAATTCATGTTTCTTGTAACGAAATATCTATGATCGAGATTGCGACTCGTGGTCAATCAGCATGCACTCAATGGTATAAAGTGCGAGAAGTTCGAATTTCAAGTAAGTTGATTTTTTTAAGAAAGTGAGGTTAGAATCAAACGTGAATGAAGGATTTAGTTTACATCACTTTTAGATATTAGGAGAAACTTTGTTGTAGAAAGTTTGTTGATTTTCTAATCGTTAAAACAAAAAAGAGTGATATTTGAGTTGCGTTGTTCGTGATATGAATAGATTATGGGCGAATTTAATCTAGTAAAACTATCGTTATAGGTACAAATGTTTACTCGATTTGTGTTGAGAAGTATGATTTTCAAAAGTTGATACATTCTATTCTACAAGATAAAAATAAAAATCTGTCTTCGAATCCTGCTGTTCGTCATGGAGTGTTAAGTGGAGAAATGTGTCGTCGTCGATATGTGCTTGAGCAGAGAAAAAGTGAGTTCTTGTTGATATTAACTATATATTCAAGTCCTTTGATTATTTAGAGAATATTTGTTCTACAACTCATCCTAGTGGACTTGTTATTGATCAAGCTGCTCCATACTTATGTTGCAGTCCAGATGCTTTAGTTGTTGAAGTTGTTAATCATACGATGTCGTTTGGTATTCTTGGATGTAAATGCATTTATGCTGATGAAAATGTTACTTGGAATGATCTTATTATCGCACGTGAAAACTGTTGTCTGAAATGGAAAGATAATCAACTTCAACTACGTACGGATCATCCATACTATTATCAGTTTGTTATGTTCGACGTTTAGATAGATAAAAGGAGACGTGAGTGTTTAGTCCGTTAGAACATAACTAACTATTTTCTTTTATTCTATCAAATATATATGTAACAGTAACAAAGAAGACAAGAAAGAAATAACTAGGACGTAGATGTCACAGTAAACCATAACATCCTACCCGCCCGGAAAAAGATTTTTGTACAACAAAAAACTTTTCCACAAAAGAAAATATAACAATAAAAAAAACATGAGACACCGGCTAGGATATGAACATGAAGAAAGAGGACAAAAGGTTCAACTTTTACTATTTCACAAAAAAATAAATGAGAAAGGGAGAGAAGAAAAGAGAAAAAAAAATCATAACACCGGCAGCTGGAAGATCACCATTGGTACTTGTTCTTATAATAATAAAAACTTCGACGATGAAAGATGGTTGTTGCCAGATCATGATCAGCTTGTCGTCGAATATCTTCATTTCGTAAACCCACCACCACATCATCTTGATCCTTCTTCATGTGGACAAATGGTATCTGGTACAGCCGCAAGATTCTTCGAATCATAAATGATTTGAATCGATGATAGAATTTTCGTCGTATTTGATGATCGAATCGGTGTTTCTTCTGTTGTCGAGCATGCTTTCTGTTGTGACGCATTTTTGCTGATCGACTTCTTCTTTGATAAGAGGATTTGCGTTGATATTGAGCTGGTTCATTAGATTCAATTTGTTGATCATCATTAATATCTTGAACATCTTGTGTAGCTAAAACTTCTTCAGTATTAACTTCATCAGCAAGTTCATAATCTTCACCACCGGCAACAAGTTCATAATCTTCACCACCGGCAACAAGTTGTTTAACTTCACCAGCAAGTTCATTATTATTCACCGGGCCGATCACTTGATTGAGGTAAATTTCATCACCATCATCATCAGATACTGATTCAAGATCAGATTCATCACAGCCAAAGATCTTCATCAGTTTTTGTACATTTAAATTTTTAATTCTATTTTTCTGTGTTGGTGGTGTAATCTTTGTTGGAACTGGTAATGGTTCAAATGATGTAAATAATTCGGTGGTTGATGTATTTTTCAATTTGTCGAATGTCCATTGTTGAAAAATTGGTTTAACTAAATAAGTTGTTGAAAAACAATCATATAAAGCGTAATGGATCATTGTATTTCTTCGAGTTTCTGATAATGTAGAATTTTTCGAAGTAAGACCAGCAGCCCAATGACTACATGTATAGGATTTGTCGATAAACAGTTGTGCAGCATAAACCATTGCTTTCTGAAGTGCCCATGCTTCTCCTGGTTTGTATGGACTTGGTTGATGACAAATATCTTGCGTATTAACATTATCAGTATCATTATCTTCATCATGAATTGACAGGCTGCATGACTCGCAACGAGTCCGAGCCCACATGTACCAATTTGGAAAATGTAATTGCACATTAATTATTGTTGCTAATATTGGCCACATAAATAAATCATAACTTGCAGCAGGTTGTAATTCACGAGCTGCATCACCCCATGAATACAATTTATTATCAGGTCTAAAGATTAACATAAAAAGTTCTCGAATTAAATTATACTTATCATTATCACTCGGCAAATGTGCTAATTCAACCAATATTATTGATATAGGTAATTGTTGCGGGATTGATTGAATCTGAATCAATGCCAATTTACCATTCGATTTTTCATTTTCAGTATCAATAGTAAAATTGGTACACTCTTGCACGTGTTTGATTAATAACTGTAATTCTCTCATTGAACTACATCTGTTGACATGTATCACATTATATAATGATGATGGTACTTCGAATGTAGGATACTTTTCACGTAATCTATTATTCTCACTAATTTTGTTCATGATTCTTAAAGATGATAAGAAAAGATGGATGAACGAATAAACGAATATATAATAGATGAGAAAATTTGACCAGAATAATCGATCCTTAAATAAACACGGGCACGTTCAACAGCAATTAACCGAAAAATAAACACGAGCACGTTCAACAGCGAATAGATGAATATAATAATTGACTATTTAATGTAATAAATGTACTGTATTATAATTTAATATATTTTAATTCACAATATGTAAACCATTTGAATATAATTACGTATATGATATGCTTCAAATTATAAACATGACTTTTGAAAATAATTCATAACATTATCAAAATGGTTTTATCATCAGATGAAAGAAAAGACCATGTGAATAAATGAATAGATTGATTGTTGTGAAAGAGTTTGATCAACAGCGATAATTTGAATGAAAATGACTAGTTCGACAAATTGTAATTCCCAAAGAAAAAAATTTTCTTGAAATCCAAAATAATTCTAAATAAACAAATATACAAATAGATATATAATCACAATAGCATAGTAATAATTGTTTCATTTCTTTTTTTTTTTTAAAGTAAAATTTATATTGTCATGTAATCAGCTGATTCCAGATGATGATTTTGATAGTTGATCAGCTATATGAATCATCACTGAACATACATAAATTAACGTGACTAATCCAACAATTGAACCGTCTTAGTTAAACTATGAAGTTGGTAGTTAAATAAAGATGAAAATAAATAACAAACATAAATAAAATATGTATGGATCATAATTTAGATGACCAATAAGATTACTCGAACATAATTCGTTCACTTGTACATATAATATATTATGATAAATCAATAATTCATAGGTGTCGTTAGTATATAGATAAATTAATCACTTATTCTCATTGGTTTTAATCAGAAACGTTTCTTCGTAGAAAGTTCCCATCACTACTATCAACAAACAAAAAAAAATTATAATTCATTATCTTCATTTTATTCATCACAATTGTAAATCTCATTATTATTATTCTCCATTTGAATTTGATATAATATTAATCCTTCAACGTGCACAACTTAAAAAATTAATCAATTCAAACTATTAATGATAAATGTTTCATCACATCACCCGTTGCGCATACGTTTAACGTGATTACGCATAACCATCATTCACGTAATTCACTACCAAATTATAAAAAAATTTTTTTTAGATTAATGAATAATGATGATAAGAATATAGATCAAATTATCGATAAAATTATTTATAAAAATGTTGATAAAGATTGAATAAGAAGATTTGATGTTGTTTAATATTGTTTATAATGTATCAAGTAGAAAATGTACATTTAAACGATCAGATGATAAATTACGTATTGTCATAACATTTGTTCCACACAAAATTTTTGTTCTTGTTGATTTTTCTTTAGATTTGAATTAAAAATTTTTATATAAATTTGTTTTCATATTTTTATCGTTATCAATATTTAATAATAATTTATCAATTGAAAATGAACAAGATTCAAGCCATAATGAATCTATACGATAATTTAAATGTTTTGACCATATATTGTCATATAAAGATTTTAAATAATGATCATTTATTAATGTATTTGAAGATAAAATTAAACCAATATGTCAATAAGATAAATCTAGTAAACATGGACATTTATTTAAATGAAATGATTTTATTTGATTTGATGGTGATAGAAGTAAAAAAAAATATTCAATATAAATGTTAATTCATTCATAAAATCATATATTAAAACTAATTCTAATTTTTCATATTCGTTTCGATGTACCAAATCATTGAAAAGATCATATTGTGTTTGTTGTAGCATTTTATTTATCCAGTGATAATTTATATCGTTCAATGCTTTCTGTATCTTTCAATGAAAGAGAAAAAACAGCTGCTGCTACATTTGCAAAATCAGCTTCAAGAAATTCAATAAATTTTTCAAGATCATTCCTTTGTGTACGCATTTAAGTTTAATTTGTTGAAATATAATTTGACATGATGGTTGAAATGCATCAAAGGTTACAAAAAATGCAAATAAATTAGGAAGATCATTTTTTGATAACATTGGGTTATTTGGTTTAAATATATTTGAAATTAATTCATCAATAAGTACAACTAAAACTTAAATCAATATTTCTTGTTGATAAAGTCCCAATAAATTTAATAGTATCTCTTATTTTATCTTTATGACGTGATTTTTGTTTGAGGGCATTTTGAAAAACTTGATGGATAAATAATTCAATATTTGTATCTTCAGAATATTTTAAAAGATAAATAATATCATCATGTTCTTGTTTAAGAATCATTGGACAAAATTGTCCAAGCATTTTTTATCAAATTTTCTTTTATTTTGATAATTTCGAAACCGAAGCATCATTAAATTATAGATCAAGTTTTGTACGTAATTGATCATTTAATACACACTGTTTTTCTATTGTTACAGATGTTGGTTCACCTTCTAATGAACCATATGCAGCCGCATAACGTGCTAATTTATCTAATTTTTGTTTTAATTTACCAATAAATTCTTTTTCACCACATTTTTCATTTTCAATTAATTCTTCATTTGTACAATCATTTGCATACGTTGATGATTGACACATAACATCAGGTATATCACTTGAAGCAAATTCATGTAATTCTAAATGTAAATTTATTTATAAAATTGTCGATAAAAATATTTTTTCTAAAAATATTGATAAAGATATTGATCAGGATTTTACCACAGATATAAATAGATATTTTAATAAATATATTGATGATAATTTTGGTAAAATCATCGATGAAGTCAGCCATAAAATTGTTTATAAAAATATTTTTGATAATATTGATAAATTTGGTGTTGTAAATTTTATTTTATTTTTTCTGTTCTTTAATTTGATTTTGAAACATAAATGGGTTTAATATCATTTATGTGTACTTGTGTCTCACATTGAGTTGTTTCATCTTTAACAACATAAACTGGATGTTTTACTTGAATAATAATTTGTGGTGTAATTGAATATTTTGGTTCTAATTTGTTTTTTAATCCATGTTTTCTAATCAAAACTCGATCATTTATTGAATAATGAGGATCAGCACGTTGTTTATCATAACGAGTTTTATATTGATGTTGTTTATTTGTAATATTTCCATGTGCATTTCGGTGTATCAACTTCATACTTTTCTTCAATTGTTCATAATAATCGTTTGGTTTCCGAAATGTAAATGTTGATAATGGTGCTTCAGTGGGTAATCTTGGTTCTCGTCCAAATAATAATTGAAATGGAGAATATTGAGTTGTTGAATGGCATCCGGTATTATATGCAAATACTACTGGTGCTAAAAATTCATCCCAATTATTGTTTTCTCTATCTTGAAGCTTGGCAATTTGTGGAATGAATGTAGCATTAAATCTTTCGATCATTCCATTTGATTGTGGATGATAAGTGGTTGAATATGTGTGGTCATATCCAACTAATTTTGACATTGCTTCCATTAACTGATTGTGGAAGTGTGTACCTTGATCAGATAGTACGACTGCCGGTACCCCATACTTGCAAATGTATTCCTTGAAAAATGCTTCAGCAGTTGTTTGTGCTGAGCAATCAGGTACAGCAACAGCTACTATCCATCTTGTAAAATAATCTGTAATGCATAATACATATTGATTCCCGCTAGGTGTTTGCTTCAATGGACCACAATAATCCATACCAATTAATTGAAATGGTCCTTCAGGTGGAGGAATTGGTTGTAATCTACCAGGTTTTTTCGTACGAGTGATATTATATTGTTGACAAGGTAAACACGATTGTATATATCGTGTAATGGATTGCTTCATATCTGGCCACCAAAATATATTCTTGATCTTCAAATATGTTCGTTGAACACCAAAATGACCACTCAGTGGATCACTATGATAAACTTGTAAAAGATTGTTAATCATAGATGATGGTAAACATATAATTTTTTTCTTTGTATTACAATTAACACGCATCATTAATAATTTATATAGTAAACCATCTTTTAATTCATATGAACATTTAACTGGATTTTTCTTGACTTCTATAATTTTCTGTTGAATAACTGGATCTTTTTCTTGTTCACCTTTTAATTGTTCCATATCAAATCTATATTTCTGAATATCTTGAGATGCAGAATCTTTTCCTTGATCATCTTCTTCTTCATCTACAGCTGATGATGGTGTTACATTCTTTTGAGATGGTGTAATTGTTGTCGAATTTTTATCTTGTTCTAATCGTAATTTTTTTGTTTTGGATCTTGTTATAGCTCCCGCTAATGGAGGAGTTTCATCAGGAACACATTCCATAACAGTCGGTTCCCCTTTATCTTGCTTAGCAATACCATAATCTTCATCGAATATTTCTTCTTCTCTTGGAATTGGATGACGAGATAAATAATCAGCTAAACAATTATGTTGACCTTTAATATGGATGATTTTTTCGATGTCATATTCTTGTAATAATATTGATATACGATCAACTCTTCGATTTTTTACTGTTGAATTCATCATATTACATAATGGACAATGATCAGTATAGATGATAACTGATCTTTTTAATAAATAAGGCCGCATACGTTGAAAGCACATCCATATTGCTAATGCTTCTAATTCAATGGGATCATATCTTTTTTGAGTGGAAGATGTTACTTGAGAATGATAATAAAGATTTTTAATTTCACCATTAATATTTTGTTGTAAGGTACCACCGATACCTATTTTGGATGCATCTGTTGTCAAGATAACTGGATAATTATCATTTGGATAATCAAGAAATAATGGAGTTGTTACTAAAAATTGTTTTAATTGTAAAAATGCTTCATGTTGTGGTTGTTCCCATTTAAAATTTTTTCGATTCTGTTTAGTTAAATTTGTCACCTTGTGTATTGGTGCAGCTATTGATGCAAATCGAGGAACAAATTTTCTGTACCATGATAAACCGCCCAGGAACTTATTTGCTTCCACTAATGTAGAAGGTTCCCTTAAATTCATAATTGATTGTATTCTATCATTATTTGGTTGAAAACCTTCTTCTGATATAATATGTGATAGATAATCAATTTTTTGATGGAATAATTTACATTTTGGTGGATTAAGTTGAAAATTATATTTGGATAAAATAGATAATAATTGTCGTATATGATCCAAGTGTTCTTCAAATGAACGGGAGAACACCACAATATCATCAATATAAACTAATGAAAATTGTCGACAAGGAGCTAATATATCGGCCATTACTCGTTGAAATGATGGTGGACTATTCTTCAATCCTTGAGCTAATACATTCCATTCATATAGACCATCAACAGTAACAAATGCTGTCTTATGTCTATCTCCTTCTTTAATTGGTATTTGCCAAAATCCACTTTTCATATCTAATTTTGAAAAGAATTTGTAACCACCATCTAATCTTCTTATTGTTTGTTCCATATTAGGTAAAGGATGATTATCTTTAATTGTTAAATTGTTCAATTTCTTAAAATCTACTACCATTCGCCATGATCCATCATGTTTTGCAACTAATAATGCTGGTGCTGCATATGGAGAATAAGATTTTCGAATTAAACCATTATGCAATAAATCTTGAACAATCTTGTACATTTCTTCTTCTTTGTCAGGCGTTGAACGATATGGTCTAGATGATGGCGGAGGATGGTCTAGTGTTTTAATTTCATGTGGTTTCACATTAATAGCTACTGCTGGTTTACTTGTATCAAACAATTTTTCATGTTGATGTAAAATAGCCTTGATTTCTTCTCCTTGTTTTAAATCTGCAATATGTCGGGTTAATTTGTTAATATAATCATCAACTAATTCACGATTAATAGATGTACACTTGCTAAAAGATAATGTAGGAACAGTTGTTGTACCTAGTATCACACCTTTTGGTAATGTATAAAAATATGATGTTGGATTGTAGATTGAAATATGGGATTTCTGTTGATTAACAGTTAATGTATTGTTTAATAAAATCATCGATGACTGTTGTGCTAATTGATAAGATGGACGAAATGAAACCTTTGCTGATGATATTCCGATGTTGACTGGGATTGAAACTGTCCCTTGTGGTGGAATGTAAGTATAACGAATGGTTCGTGCTGGATAACAAATTTCATCTTGATTAACATCATATTCTAATGTTATACGTTTTTCATGATCACATATTGATATTACGCGTTCATCAGCATTGATTATAAATTTATATTTACTAATAAAATCCATTCCTAATATACATTCAGCACATAAGTCTTTCACCACATATCCTTTAATCGAAGTAGACATATCACCTATAACAATATGTAAATCTAAAGTACCTAAAATAGAAATTGATGTGTGTCCATCAGCCAAAGATGCAGTTTTTTGTTTTGCATTAATAAATTGTTTGCTATATGAAGAAGATAAAGCTTGTAATGAAATAAAAGTTCGGTTGGCACCTGTATCAATCATTGCTTTCATACATTGATTATTTATAAGAACATTAAGATAAAGCAATGATGTGTTTAACGTCGATGGATTGCCATGTAATATTTTGGAAGCAACACCATCGATCGATGCTTCCATTATTGAAAATGTGAACGGGTACAATCCCGGGCATAATGGCCAGGAGTACCACAAGTATAACAAGCATTCGATCGTCGTGTCGGTCTTGTAAACTTTGAAGATTTATTTTGTTGATGTGCATTATTTCCAGCTGACGTATTTTGATAATAAGTTGAACGAGTATCTGTTGTGTTTGTATATCGAGGATTGCTTTGATTAAAATTATTGTTTGATGTTCGTGTAGGATTTGTTTGATTTGGTTGACCTTGATAAGTAGTTGCATTTAATGTAGCAAGTGGAATTAATTCATTGTTTGTATCATTAAGTGCAAAAATATCTTCAATTTTTCTTGCTGATGATAAAAATGCTTCTGTTGTTTTGGGATCTTGTAATGCAACGTGTGTTTTTAATGATTCTTTAATTCCAGCCGTCAAATATTTGAGTTTCAAAGAATCAGGCATTGCAGGATCAACTTTCTTACATAATTCAATAATTTTATCATAATATTGTGCAATGGATTGATTAATTGTTTGTTTGTACCATTTTAATTGTTCAAATGCTAGTTCTTGTGCACGTGTTGAACCAAAAGCTCTTGTAACTGCATTTGTAAATGAAGACCAAGTATTAATTGTTGAAGATGTTTGCATCCACCATCGATAAGCATCTTCTAATAAATGTATGGATATATAATGTAATTTATTTGCATCACTCCATTGTGCCATTGAAAATCGTTGTTCTAATTTGTCCAACCATTCATGTACATCATCTTGGGAGCCACGAAAATATGTTGGTCGTTTGATAATTTCATCTGCTACAGTTCGTTGTAAATGTGATGTAGACGTATGATCAGGTACTGAGGTAACCAATGCTCTCGTACCCACTGTAGAACTTGTTGGTGATGATGCTGTTGATTTATATTGTTGTAAAAATAACTTGGTAAATATTTCAAAATTAAGTATTGCATCACTATTTTCAGCACACCATAAATAAGCATCTCCTTCTAATAATAAAGGTATAGCTTCAAATTGATCGTCACGTCGTAATCCACATGCTTTAAATTGATTCATTGTTTGCAACAACCAATCTTTTGCATCACCAACACCTGAATATTTATTAAATTTTGAATCAATAAGGTCTTCTAGTATAACTACTGCAGTATTGTTCAATACTGAACTATCATTAAATAAGAGATTTGTTCCTGCTGGTTTATAATTATGTTCTAATCGTTCACAAAAGAGTGTCCAATCATCTTTAATTTCGTCTTTGTTTTGTTCGTACCATAATTTTTGTTCTTCATTTAATAATGAAACTGT
This sequence comes from Adineta steineri, assembly GCA_905250115.1. NCBI lineage: Eukaryota > Metazoa > Rotifera > Eurotatoria > Adinetida > Adinetidae > Adineta > Adineta steineri. Next base: position 3,552 of record CAJNOI010001527.1, on the reverse strand, counting down.
ATAAATTACACGTTGTGATGGTGAATACGTTCGATCATCGTAAAGTTTGTTTAATATAGATAACCATTTACCCATATTCATATTTTCTCCTTCTGTAATAATTCGAACATGTCGACGTATTGATTCATTCGATGTATTCATATGTTGTTGTTGTGATGCAAGAATTGATTGTGTCGGCTTTTCTATTGTTTTTGTATCATCATTCGAATTTGAAATTAAATCATCGTTGGTCATAATTCTAATTTAAATTCCGTTGTTGAAGGTGTAAGACAGAATCAGCTCTTAATTAAGAACGATTCCTTTGTTTATAAACTTTAATGGTCACTAGATAAAAGAAGAAAAACAAAAAACAAATAAATGTTTACTTCTTCTTCTTTTTCTTTAACCGCTGTCACCACTGTTATGTTCGACGTTTAGATAGATAAAAGGAGACGTGAGTGTTTAGTCCGTTAGAACATAACTAACTATTTTCTTTTATTCTATCAAATATATATGTAACAGTAACAAAGAAGACAAGAAAGAAATAACTAGGACGTAGATGTCACAGTAAACCATAACACAGTTGATCGCTCTTTTGGGCATTGTCGATTATTCATGGATAGATATATGTATTTTAAAAGGACAAGACGTTCACATACAGCGCTTAGTCAAAAATGACGACGTATGATCCAAGATCAAGCATCAACTCACTACATTTTACTTTATGTTTCTCTTACCACAAATACTAAAGATAAAATGATTCTTCTTGTTGTTTCAAATGCTTTTGTATACTAATGCAGTTTTTTTTGTAAATTAAAGTTTCTTTGAAAATAATACTGATTACAAGTAATAGTTATTATAGAACACTGAATTTTTCTTGACTTGTTTAACATATCAGTATAAGGATACATTTCATATCGATTCAAGAAAATAGATTATGCATATCCATGAAAAAGAAGAAGAAAAACATCAAAGAGGTAAGAAGATAAAAGAGATGAAGCAAAGTTGCTTGTCGTTAACAATCAACTTCTTTAGTAGAGTCAGAAAGAGAAATAGAGAGAAGAAGGAGATGAAAAGAGATAAGCCGCGTATAGCAATATATTATCTCTATCTGTCTCTCTCTCTTAGGGTACATTTTTGCTGTCGGGTGGCTTATAAGCGAATTGTGAACATGGCTCATTGAGATTTCTCAATAGCCTCTTCTTTGTCGATCATGTTTCTGGTGATAAAAAAACCTAATATAGCGTACATATTACTGGTAGAGTTGGTAAAATAAGCCACAAAACACACGTTGTCTATTTTTTTATTGTAATACTCAGTTAAAAATATGGTTTTTGATGCATGGGTCATATACGCTCTCCAAAAGTATACCCTTGCACAAAACTCTTTTCTCTGTTGATTTCTTTTTTATTATATCTTGTATAAAATTTATTGTCGAGTGAAATATAACTTTAGAGTTTTATTACATTGTGATCGTTTTACCATTCTGAAATAAAACGCTCAAGTCATATCTCTACTAGACAATAAATTTTATACAAAGTATGGTAGCACAGAAATAAAAATGATGGACAGATGTTTTTGTTCTTAGGTGTATCTCATATCTGGATTCATATTTCTATAAAGTTTTTGTCAAAAGAATTAGAGACATATGAGACTGATTTGGCGCTACCCGATTTGCTATCATATACATATAGTTGTCTACTCTCTTTTTTCTCATTTTTTTGTATATAAAACGTCGTCAAAACTTAAGTAAGAAAAGAATTAAAAATCAGGAGAAAATCTTTAAAATCAGTTCCTGATTTCAGGAGAAATATCATCAGGAGAAATGTTTAAAAATCAGGAAATGTGGCAACCCTGACCCACACCGACCCCTCACGAAAAGTTTCTTTCAATATAGTTATAAAAAAACAAGCTAAGAATAAAACTCACTTACACTTTTCTTTCATCTGCGATCAACGTCGACCGCCTACTTACACTATCATCTCATCACAATAGTTATTACCATTATACAAAATATATGATGGCAATGCGCCATAATAACAACTGACACATTGGTTTTATATAATTTATCGATTGACTTTCAGTACGACAATTATACTGCCCTCCACCACGATCATGAAATTAGGTCGAAACGCGTCGTGGTCTCTTTCTTATTGAAACACACCCACACCCATGCCTGATGAGTCCCTTAAGCAAGAACGAAACGTCGTGTGATGCTTTGAGTTTCTTATCTCTTCCATAGACACACTACTGTGAATTGTAAGCATAACACTATATAATTTCCAAAAGATTTTATATAGCAGTTTTTAGCTTCTAATCTTTGTGATTTCTAATGATTTAGATTAAAGCCATCCGTAGATTCTCGTAGCTGAGGTGAAACTAGTCATAATAGCTAGACACACCCACACCCACACCCACACCCTCAAGATGGTTGAGGGTGTGGGTGTGAAATATACAACGTCCCGACTCACATCCACATCCATCTATATGTACATACACGCCCTTACGTTCATCCACATACTCATCCACATCATAACTTCTTTCTAATGGTGAAAACTACAAGTTGATAGTTATCACATGTCAAAAGTTATTCAAGAAACAATCACCTTTCTTTTTATTTAAAACCAATATTACATATGTAACGAAATATTTGAGTTATATTAAACTTTCTTGTATAACTTTAGTACTATAATAATATTTATTTAAATTAAATGATAACCACAGATAATCAATAATAAGTTAATACCACCAAAAATAATAATATATAATAAAATGAATAAGAATAAATAGACACGAAAGAATAATATATAATAAAATAAATAAGTGTAAATGCACACGAATGCTGTAAAAAGAAGATAATACTCTTAACAGTCTTCTATATAGAATCCTCCAACTCACTAACTAAAATTATACTTCCCGTCTTACTCTTCTACTCCTTCTTTTATATTCACGTTCTCTCTCTCTTTTTCTCCTCCCTCATTTTCTTATATAAGATAAAAGGTTGTCGTCTGCTAACCATAGACACAAGAATAGACATATTTATAACTTCACTCTCTCATAGAGAGCCGAGGTCTACTTCAATTATGTCTACATTAAGAGTCAAAGCTTATCGAAAAATGAGGTAACGTAGATATGTGAATATGAAAATGGTATGATACGGTAACTAAGATACGTGAATACGAAGGGGATATATATTGAGGCAATGTGGATATATGACTGTAAAAGGATATAACCTATTGGCACAACATACAGGCAAAGTTTAAATGAAATCTGTGATATTGACTGAATAGAATTGGTCGTCCTTAGTATGCATCGAGTTATACAAATGACGTCCTTAATCTGATAAGGAAATGTCAATGATTAAATAAAGTTTAGTTCTTTAATAAATTTTAACAATGTAAGAGAACTCCAACAGTGCTCGATGCTGCATTTGTAACGATAATATCGGGTTTACTGTCGCCATTTACATCGCCTAATGCTACTCCAAATGGTGCATTACCGGTTTTGTAAGTAACTTGAGTAAGAAATGTGCCATTGCCTGTGTTGAGAAGAACACTGACAGTGGTCCCACCA
>CAJNOI010001526.1:0-14344 GCA_905250115.1 Adineta steineri | reverse complement strand
ACTTCATGGAACTTCATACATGAAGTCTCTGTTGTATACCCCTTGGTGGAAATACGACGTTTTCTCTGATCTCCTCGTGAAATACATGCATTCATAGAAATTCTAAAAGACTTCATGAGACTTCATAAGACTTCGCAGGACTTCATAAGACTTCTAGAGACTTCTAAAGACTTTAAAGATTTCATGCATGAAGTCTCTGTTGTATACCCCTTGAGTAAAACTAACAAGAATTTAATGAAAATATTTAAAATAATAACGAATGAATCAGGAGGATCTCAATAGGAAGTAGAGACTTGTTCTCGAGGTTAAATGTGAATGAGGGTAACTCAGTGTGAGTGTATTGTTTCTCTCCATTCACGTGTACACTCACATTAACATCAAAATTTGCAAAAAAATGTTTCTGCGAGCAACTGTCCTAATTCCATAGTACCTCAGTTTTAGTCTTATAAGAAGTTTTTAGAGAATCTATTTATGATGAGATATTTTGATGATTTTAAATATTATTAAATAATTTGTTTATTTAGAAAAGTGTTGATTCCAAATCAAAAAATGTCGAATCAGATAAAAGTAAAGATTTATCTTCAATAAATAATGATATATCCGGTAAAAATGCGAATAAATTTTTAGAAGTCAATCATGTATCATCTCCACCTGAATCTGTATTTATTCATTTAAGTCCAAGTCGATCACGTTATTCGTTTCGTGATGAATTATAAAATAAACATTTTATATTAAAAAGGAAAAAACCTACAATCACATTATTTTTTTTGTTGCTATTTTTTTTTGTTATTGAAAGAGGAAAAAAAAGGAAGAAAAAAAAAACGATTTTTGCTTTTTCAATAAAAATATTTATTTTAGATAAAAAAAATCAATTTGAATGCGTCGACATCGACAAATAGCATTATTAGGATTTCCGGGTGTTGGAAAATCTTCTCTCGCTCATCATTTTGTTTATAAACAATTCTGTACTGAATATGATCCAAATATTAAAACAAGTTCGATTTAAAATATTATTTTATTATTATTTCATCATTTAATTTATTTAGATCTTCAATATCAATGTAATATCGGTGGACAAGAATTTGATTTAACGATAGTTGATAATGCTGGATCAGATCAATATACACTTGATTATATAGATTTTGAAAATAGTGATGCATATATTATTGTTTATTCTATTGATGATTTACAAAGGTTTTTTAATAATTTTATTTCGAATAATAAAATAATTAAGATTTATTTTAGTTTTCAAATGGTTTCAAAAATTCGAGAGAAAATCATATCAACAAGCGCTATTACAAGGTTATTATTATTATTAGAAGAAGAAAGAAAATATTCAAAATTTTTCTTATTTTAGAATTCCAATTGTTTTAGTTGGAAATAAAATTGATCGGACTACTGAACGGTATGTTTTTTACTTTAACTTCCTCTATTTCTAATGAATTTCTTGTTTAGTAAAGTGACAACTGAACAAGGTCGATCATTAGCTAATGCATGGAAAGTTCAATTTGTTGAAACATCTGCAATGGATAAAAAAGTAAAAAATATTTTTCTTTATTTTAACAAATAAGTAAAACGTTGTGTTAGGCTGTTAGAGAAATCTTTGAAAAAAGTATAACTACAATGGATAATATGGATACGAGTGAAAATTCAACAAATTCAAATCCAATTGAAGCCAATTCTTCTCTTCCTTCATCATCAACTTCTTCTTCTATTCCTATAAAACAAATATCATCAGGGAAAATAACAACAAAACAACATTCACAAAATAAAACATGTTCAGTATGCTGAACATTTCTTTTTTTCTTGTTTTTTCTTATTTCATTTTATGTAAATAATTCAGTTTCTTTTTCTCCCCGTCTTTTCTGTACATAATTTTCTACTATTTACACAAGAGAGAAAGAGAAGAGATTAAGATTGGTTTTTTTGTTCGTGTTATGTTGTGAAAAAACGAAAAACAAAGAAGAAGTTGGTGCACAGTGGAACAGTAGATATATCTGTTGATTTAACTCAGGTGTTGTTCATTGTTTCTGTTAATTCAATTGAAGATATTCCATCGATACAACAAAAAACAATATTTTATTTTATGTTTAAAAACATTCTGCTCGTGTTTTTTTGTTTGTTCTTTCTTTCTTATATGTTCGATTATTATTTCAAACAAAATAAAATCGAATAGAAACAAAAAAAAAAAAGAGAAGACTGATGTTTTTAATAAAAAATCCAAAACTAATTTGATTTATTCAATTTAGATAAGAAATGATCTAGAGAAAATGTCTTTTGAAAATTTTCTTAATTGGACTGTATCAATTGATTGTGGATCAAATCTTGGAAATTATCAAGGACAAATTAAATCTGTTGATGGAATTAATCAAACATTAACATTAAAACATGCTTTTCATAATGGAATTTTAATTGATGAAGAATTTATTCTTCTTAAAGCAAAAGATATTATTGATTTAAATCTTTTATCTCAACCTGGTTCATCATTTCAAATTCCTAAAACAATTAATAAAAAATCATCAAATTATGAACAATCACAACAACAATTAAAAGCTGCACCAATTGCTAATAATGGTTAGATTACCTAGAAAAACATTTTAGACTCATTTCTCTATGAGTCTAACAGAGAAAGATTAGGGATGTACCGAGCTCGAATCTCTCGAGACTCGATTAGTGCTCTGGTATCTGGATGGGTGTGAATGAAAAGGATAGTATTCGCACTCACCATACTCTCACTCTCATGTAGGGAACTGCAAAATCACTTTTTGGTCCCGGCCAACTTTTTCAGTTGGTCCCGGTTTTGATAAAAGCTTAAGAATAATTCTGGTGTTGTCTTCATCTATGCAAAAAGAATATGAAATTCACGGAAATTCTCACTTTTTTGATTGTAAATTCAATCTATACGGTTTTTCTTGCACTATAAAATAACACATTTGTCAATTCTTAGTTAAGGAAAAAAAAAGAAATAAGAAAATATCTAGTCTCATACTTGATAAAAACATTGAGGAATTAGCTGACAATTTTAGTCTTGGTCCCGATCCCGCAGGACTGGGATCATTTTTCAGTTCCCTACTCTCATACACACACACCCGAGCCCGAGAGGCTTGATCAGGGCCAGTGTTTTATCCAGCTTTTTTCGTCCGAGAGTTCAAAACTAAATGCCGAGAGGGCAAAAATCTATTTTTCGGGAGGGAAAATGTAGTTTTATACGAAAAAAGCACAATTTTTCTGCATTCCGGGAGGACCAGCGTAGCCTCCGAGGGGGCAAAAAGCCTCTTGCCCTCCCGCTAGATAAAATACTGGTCAGGGCTCAGGCTCTGGATAACCCTAAGAAATATTTTATTATTATTATGGAAGAATACAGTTTTATGCTAAAATTTCTTTAAGATTTCCCATAAAATCAATCTTTGATGTATCACTAAAAAACCTTTATTAGCTATATTTTCAATGCTAAAAATTATATTTTGTTAGGTAGTAAATCAAGTGATATAAATGCTAGTCAATCGAATCGTTCTCGTTCATCGAAATCTTGGTCAGATGAAGCAACAAATGAAAATGAAACAAATGAGGAAGGAAGACTTCGTTATCATATGGATCCACCAAATATCTCATCATTAAAAAATTCTTCAATAATTCAACCATCATCAATGCAAGATAAATATCGTTGTGATCAAATGATACTTGAACATAATAATGGACCTATTGAATATGAACAAATTCAATTACCTGTACCTTCAACTAAAAAATATTTAACAGGTTTTTTTTTTGAAAAAATAATAAAATTTTATTTTATTTTTTTAATAAATTTAGATGAAGGTCTTATTATTCCTGCGATAAATACTGAATTACGTGATAGATTATTTAATTCAGCTGAATATTATGGTTATTCATTAGAACGACGTGTTGAATCAATGGGTCGTTGTACAAGTGATATGTGTTTGCATTTATTAGGTGGTACACAACGATTATTAGTTAAAAATCGTCATCAACATCCAACAATTGTTGTTTTAGCATGTTTAACTGAAATTCAAGGCGCATATGCAATATCAGCTGGAAGAATTTTAGCATCAAAAAATATTCAAATTTATTTATATGTTCCACCAAATTTAACAACAATTAGAAGTAATATTATTGAAAATGAACTCAAATTATTTCGAACAACTCAAGGTATTATAACAAATAATGTATCAGGTAAGATTTATTTTTTAAAGAAAAATAAAATTTATTTATTTTGTTTTCGAATTAAAGATCTTCCTCGATCACCAGTTGATTTAATATTAAATGGTTTAGATGCTGCAAATAATTCCGATTCAGTTTTATTTGCTAAACCATGGTATCGTGATATAGTTCAATATTGTTCACGTCTTCAAGCCTCTGTTATTGGTGTTGATCCTCCATTAGATGGTGGAGCAATTGAATGTAAATATTCATTAGTACCTTTATTACCACTTGTTGCTATGTCATCAAAAAATGTTGGAAGACTTTATTTATGTGATCTTGGATTTGGACAAAAAGTTTTTCAACATCTACAAATACGTTATGCATCACCATTTGGTGCAAAATCATTTGTTGCTTTACATGATAATTAAATTTAACATTTTCATTTCTCTTTTTTTTTAAAAACAACTTTCTTTATGCTATTTTATGTTCTCTTTTCTCTTTTGTTGTTCTTGTTGTTATTGTTATTTTTATTAAAATTCATTTGAGATGATCAACAAAACACTCCTTCTTTTTTTCAAAAACAAAAATCAGGAAAAATATGTTTTTATTACAAAATTCAACAACGATCATAATCAAGTTTTTTTGAATTGCTGTAGAAAGCTCGAAAAATAAAATTTCGAAAAAAAAACCTCGAAAAAATAATCTCAAAGAACAAAATTTCGAAAAGTGAGAATCTCGAAATAAAAATCTCAAAAATAAAAATCTAGAAATTTGAAATGTCGAGAAAGCAAAATCTCGAAATGTAGTACTTTGAAAATCCTTAGGATGTTATTGTGGGTTGAATATAGCACACATATTCACACCCACCCACACCCACACTCACACCCATACCCATACCCACACCTACACCCACACCCACACCCACACCCACACTCATACCCATACCCCGCACCCACACCTACACACACACCCAGCTTTAAACATAAACATATATATTTCTACGTAACTACATCGATATCTTGAATTGCAATTATTCGAGATTTTTTTTTGAAAGTTCGCTAGTTTCAGAATATTTGATTTCGAGATCTGTATTTTTCGATTTACTTTTTTTCGTAATATCAATTTTTCGAAATTTTAATTTTTCGAGCTTTTCTTTTTTCGAAGTTTTTGTTTTCGTGCTTTTTTTTCGACACTTTTTTTTTCGAGCTTTCTACACAATACCGTTTTTTTTTTTTTTATTGAAGTAAAATTAACCGAAGTATTGAGAAATGTAATTCATATGAGAATTCAATTTTCTTATATTTGTTTTCAGTATGTTATTAAAAAGTTTAACTACTGTTCGTATATTTAATTCGGTGAGTTTAATTATCTATTGTAGATTTGTAAATGTTATCTACAAATATATATATTTCATTCATTTTTTTTTCTATTTCATTCTTAACATATTATGTTTACTCTCAGATAATTCTAAAACGTTCAATGAGTTCAATATCTTCATCAGAATATTCTGCATGTATAACAACAGTATCAAATGATGAAACTGCACGAAAATTAGCTCGTTCAATAGTTGAATCTCGTCTTGCTGCATGTGTTAATATAATTCCAGGTGTTCGATCGATCTATGAATGGCAATCAACAATTCATGAAGATAATGAATTAATATTAATGATTAAAACACGACAAGAATTTGTTCCACAATTAATTGAATTTGTTAAAAAGAATCATCCATATGATGTACCAGAATTAATTGAACTACCAATTAATAGTGGAAATCAAGATTATCTTAAATGGATTGATGGAATTGTTAAAAAACAATCATCAACATAGATTTTATATTATTTCTTTTTTTCAAATAAATTTATCTCTACAAGAGAATAAATATGGGTTTTTTTGCAATAATAATTCAAAAAAATTGAAAATTCTTCATCTATAAATCTTTATTCTATTCTACTCTGTATATCCTTTTAAATTCAGTTATGTCTAAGAAGAGACGATCTATTCCAGCTCATGATGTGGGGTGGACTTTAATGATAGATAAAATAAATACCCACACGTATACCCTCAAGATGAAACGCTCACCGTTGCATCCCTAATTATCATACTCTGTGTACACGAGTGTTCCCTTTTTTTGTTATTAATATTATTTTCATCTTCCTCCATATTAGAAGTAAAATTGGCGTTGCCTCACTATTTTAATTTATTCAATAAAATAATGATCTATATATCATTAAGAAATATTTCAAATATTTAACTTTTTGACACAAATAAATTAAATATCATACTATTCAAATAAAACGATGTTAGCAAATAAAAATTATATTATCGAAAATATGCTATAGTTACGTGGTCATTTATACCAAAAAATAAAATCGTCAAGTATGCCATGTTACCGACGAAAATAGTACATGTAAATAGATCAATTCCAGTTTCTAAACCCTATTCTTACAGTATAGAGAATTACATTTTAGAACTTAGTTCCATTAATACTGCAATTTTATTTATTTTTACACTTTATTTAACGAAAATAAACAATACAAAACTGAATATCACAACATATTATTTTCACTACGAACAATACTTATAACAATAATAATCAATAGAGAAATTTTCATACTCATAGATAAACAAGAACAACTTCACTTACATAATCACATAAAAATAATTAAGATTGATTTCACTTTAAAAATTGTAAACTATGTATAGAACTATTGAGGACTAGTAATCATTCTCATTTGTAATGTGCCTCGCACTGCTCGACTGACAGGAGTCACTGTGTTTGTTTTTTGTAAGCTTAGAACAATATTTTTTAGTTATGGAATATAAAAAAGTAATGCTACACTCAATCCCAGTTGAGATACACTAACTGGCAAAAGTGCAATTCGAGCAAGTAATGGATGTTCTTCACCTGTTATTATAAACATAAATATAAAAGTCATTCCAGGTATTCCAAGAATAAGTAATAAACTAACAATTATTAAAATACGTCGCATAATAAGTAAATCACGAGCTTGTCGTTGTTTAATTACTAATGTTTGAATATTTCTTTGTCGATGAATAAATCTTGTTATATGAATATAAATAAATGATATACAACAAAATGGACCTATATAAACAATAACTGCTACCGAAAGAATACTAGGAATATTTGTGAATGTTGGATAACAAAAGTGATCATTTGGTAAATATGTTACACCATTCAAAGGTATAAGAACACATAAAAGAATACATGTTATTATTATTAATTCTATAAATGGTAACATTATACATAATTTTACAGATTGAAACCGTCGATCTTGAGGATAAACAATTCGAATTAGACGATAAAATGCCTAAAATTATTCAAAAAAGAATATAAAAATTCTCCAATTTCTATTGTTTCAAGTTACCTGATTTAGAAAATTCAAGTATAACTTACTAAGCACTACAATAGCAAAATATCCTGAAAAAATACACCATGATGAGTCAAAAGATTGATTATACAAATCACCCAATATTGATCGAATATTCATTGATATTAACATTATTGCATTAATTAAAATTGTTAAATATATATGACCACAAAGAACAATAGTTATTTTGTCTTTACGTTTGACATGATTACAATAAAGATGATATATAATAATAAGAAAAACTATGCATGATATCAAACATGCAAATGTATTAAAGCCAAGAGAGACCGAACTAAGTATGAAACCATTTGTTTTTGTTTGATCACCAATCATAATAGAAGTTTGTATTGAACTAAATTATATATTTGGAATATCTGATAGATATAAATTTTAATTATAAAATGAGTAAATGTTTCTAAAAAACAATTAAAATGCTTGAATAAACAATATAAATATCCCTAAGGAAAATCTTATAAGTAGACATTAATCCCGTTCTATTTAAAACATTATTAAATCGCGATAGATGGATTATCTCTTATTAATAAAATTAGCTTTTTTGTCAACATAGATGAAAAATAAAATAGTGAAATACTTCAAATAAAAACAATTATTTGTTGAAAATTCATTGGTTGAAATGTTTTTTCTTTATTTATACTGTCGAACGAATTTCAATCTAAACTTTATGGATATTTAAATATATTTTATTTTAGTCAGTTGTATACTTGAAGAAAATAGAATACTCTTACCTTTATAATTAATATAAATTGAGATATCTGACATACTTTATGATAAAAGAGTATAAAGAGATTATTTTTCTCTGCAATAAATTACATGTTTATACTCTTTTAGAGTATCATTATGAAAAAAAGCTGTTAGCGCAATTCCTGGCGGGATTAAAATGTGAAACACGATCTGCCTGTTGTTTCTACCTTCAAGAAGATAGTTTAATTGTATCTTTATGAAGCGGATTTTACCTCATTCTGTGGCATAAAGGTATAGAAATATAGGACAGAAATAATTTATATATGATGTACTCGTTTTATTCGCGTTGAACAGCTGTGCGAGTGTGTATATCTTAATCTTTGCTCGTTTATGCCTACACCCACACTCTATATAAAGACCTATGGTACCTTATCGATCAGGGCTGACCAGGTCAAAAGAACACGTGTCGGTCACGTCAGTTGGGGGAGGGGCGGAGGGAGTGGGTGCAAATTTTTATCCCTTAACACTTCAACACGCCTTTTAATTTGTGCTTCACAAAATAGAGTCTATAATAAAGATTAATTAAGGTTCCTATTCTTTATTAGTAACATATTAATTAGTTTCTGTTCTTACAAATTTGTTTAATTATGATTTGAAATGAGTTATCATATATCTAAATGTCTGGGATGAGACTTATGATGGTCTTGATATTTTAACTGAAGAGTTTCTTCATACATTGTCAGTCTATATAACCTTTTGAATCTCATGCAGCAGTTTACTATCGGCTATTACAGTTCTAAGAAAATATTTATATTTTCATGGATAAAATCTAACAATGATCCGTTATATTAATATATACATATTTATAGAGAGAGAGATATTTATTTGACTTTGATGTAATAATATACAAATGTTATATTGAAAAAACATTACTTTTCTATAATAGTTACAGAACAAAAATGATCTTTTTTTGTTTTATTGAAATACTTTTATTTGGAAAACATTCATTTTTGAATTTATTCTTTGAAGAGAATTTTTCTAATAAAATTCATAATAATAAAGATAAGATTATAAATGTCATGTAGAAGATTAATGCCTTATATTAATTAAAAATTATTAAATAAAGAAACAAAGTACTCGTTTGAATACAAGAACTGAATAAAGGTTATAAAAAGATTTGTTGAATATTCTATAATAATATAAATTGCATTTGCACTCTCGTACGCTAATAAGAGAAAGAATTAATGATCTGTTACTTTTAACTTGTCATACAGTAAGGTGCAAAAGTGTTTGCCCTGTACTTTAATGAACTTTCACAAAATAGAATAAGATCTACATATAGCTATGTAAATCATAAAACCAATCGATACTGTCGCTTGTAGAAAAGTAATAATTCTAAAGAATAAAGTGAATGACGAAGCAGTATTTGTGCAGAATGTACCTAAAACGATTGGCTGATTGTCGAATTGTGTCGATGGTAGTCGAGTGAAAAACCTTTAGTCGATTCTCAAACGTTGTGATGGGAAGCGGAAACCACGATATTTCGATGAACTAGAAAATTTCTGTGCGAGGAATATTAAAAAATTGAGTTGTTTGTTCTAAATAATTTGGTGAAGTTTATAAAAGCATGATGTTTAGCTTTGATTGACACGAAGGGAGAGAGGGTCAGCTTTAAGTTGTGACATATTTCTACATTGTGCCGTACCTTATCTGTTTATATATTTGACTTTCCTATTCATCAGTTCTATTCTGGAAAATAAATGAAATTCTGACAACAAAGAATTTTGTATCGTACTGTATATATCGTATCTAACTATTGGATTCTAAATCGATATTAAAATGAAACATTTCTTTCTCTTGAGAATAAGTATGAATCTAGATGACGGCAGGATTAATTCACAACTATACCTCATCACATTCTAATGTGACTTACATCGAGGTTATTCATTTAAGGATTGAAAATCTCAATCATATGCTACGATTAAACAAATTTCCTTTCAGTATAATTACTCTTATTTGCAACAGAAACAGCAATATTATTCTTCTTTTGAACGATAATATCCAACGTAGTTTTATTGAAAGAAGATTTCAACAAGTTGATTCCTACGTTGATGATAATACAATAAGAATTAGAGGGTGTGGGTGTATTCTCTTTTATCACCAACACTCACCCTTCGATATTACTACAAATGTAACATAACCACTGTTACAGTGATATCGCACATATACCGTATTTATTGTATTTAAATATTGATATTTCTTTCGTTTGTTCATCTAACTGCATATGTCTGTGGGTTTTCACTGTTTCAATCAGAAGAACATAAACAAGTGTGAGAAGAACAGCGCACATTCATTCTCATTTCAGTTGAAGCGCTTCTGAAACTAATGTTAACAATCAGCAGCTAAGACTTTTATTCTCTGTTCTATCTGTTTTTATTTCGAAACAGCCATATCTTGTGGGAGAAATATTTGATATTCCTGTTCTTTTTTTCCTTATACGATCACGTAGAGCATGATTCTTTCTCTACTCCATTAGTATTCACAGATAGATAATAATCTATGACAACTGGATTTTTTTCTACTTATAAATAAAATATAAAAGTATCTAAAAAGATTCAGAATAACATTAACTTCTACAAATTTTCAAGTAAGTAATATAAATATTTGAATGATATTTTCCATGAATAGGACTTCCGTTTGTTACTATTCTAAATCATTTTTTGTCGAGTATTTGAATGAGAAGCTTGAACTGTATATGATATTGATTACTTGACATAAATTCTTTTTGTTATCTCATATCGTGTTGCCAAACAGTTGACTGATTTTGTATTGCAAACAATTATTATTATTATTATTATTTAGACAACTGATGGACAACGATATAATTTTTCCTCCCTTATCTGGTGATGAAAGAATTGTGGATGAATACACAGATGCTGAACGTTCTGAAGTGAAGAAAGTAATTGTAATTCTTACTAATTTTCGGCTTCTTATTCATTGGAAAGAAACGATTTGCAGTTGTTTTGCTCGTTCCTCTTATTCTTCAATAAGACTCGATTCAATTGATCGCATCGATGATAAGCGTCCCGATGAAAATGTAGCAATTTTTTTGATACTCATGCCTTTACTTATAGGTATTTCTCCCATCATGAATGGTATTGTTTTAAAACAAATATGGTCTTTATCAATGGGCATAGCACTTATCATCTCTGGTGTAATCATCTTCATTTATTTATTGTACAGTAACAAAAAGAAATATATTACATTAAAAGGTTCTTTTGGTTCGGAAGCGATAATATTTGAAAAGACGATTGCTAGAGAATTCCAAGGACAATGAAGTAAAATGATCTATCAACGATCAATTCAATGTTTTATACCGGAATCATCAACACCAGTCGCACCGAGACACGTTACTGGAACTGCAATGAAGATTGGAAATACATATGGCTATGAATCTTTACAGAATGTTGCATAAAACAATACATCGTAATAAACGTTTACATTTTTTATTCCATTAAATTTTGCTTTTATTAAGTATATGAAATTTGAGTATGATTTATTAGAAATAAAAAGTAAGTATGAATATGGAACTAAAATCGAACCTATTATCTTGTGTAAGTGCCAAAGAATAGAAGAGAAATATTAATGATTTATTCTAAAATTTAAATCCATATCAAAGATATTCGATACTCTATCTATCAATGTCTATTGTATATTTGTGTCATCAACTTAAATAATTAGTTAGGTAAAAGATATAACATTCATTAGTTAAAGAAACATACGGCATGAATCGTTCTTTATGTACATGATTTAGTTTACCTATTTCATATAATTTTACTCATTAATCTTTATACCGAGTGTGTGTATATCGATCATGTCAATGTCTAAATGAAAATTACAAATATTCGAAGTACTGAGTTATCTTACATGAACTATTTCGATCGTAATTGATCTCATTGATTATATTTTGCATTGGTTTCTTTTTAAATCATTATTCAGTCGAAAAAATCCCAAAATTCCAATGAACAATAAGTGATAATGAAGATGAATATTATGCAAATATTATTGGTGCAGGTTTTTCTGGTTTAGGAATGCTTATGAAATTAAAAGAAATGAATATGATTAAATTTTTCATATCAAAACGTCATTCACATGTTGGTGGTACATGATATGCGAATCAATATCCTAGATATGGGTGTGGGTGTCAGTTTTTCTCTCTTTTATTCCATCATCTTACATCCACACCCACGTCCTCAATCAATACTGCAATTTTATTTATTTTTACACATTATTTAACGAAAATAAACAATACAAAACTGAATATCACAACATATTATTTTCACTAAGAACAATACTGACAACAATAAAACTCAATAATAATCTCGTATTCATACATAAATAAGAACAACTTCACTTATATAATCACATAAAAATAATTAAGATTGGTTTCACTATAAAAATTGTAAATAATGTACAATTACTGAGTACCAACAATTGTTTTCGCTTGTACTGTGCCTCGCACAGCTCGATTGATAACTGTCACTGTGGTTGTTTTTTGTAAGTTTAGAATAATATTTTTCAGTTGTGGAATACAAAAAACTAATGCTACACTCAGTCCTATTTGAGATATACTAGCCGAGAAATATGAAATTCGAATAAGTAATGGATTCTTTTCACCTGTTATTATGAACATAGTTACAAGAATCAATGCAGGCATTCCAAGAAGAAGTAATAAACTAACGATTATTAAAATACGTCGCATAATAAGTAAGTCTCGGGATTGTCGTTGTTTGATTATTAACGTTGGAATATTTCCTTGCTGATGAATAAATCTTGTTATATGCATATAAATAAATAATATACAACACAATGGACATATATAAGCAACGAATGATAACGAAAGCATGCCAGGAATATTTGTGAATGTTGCACAACAAAAGTAATCATTTGGCGAATATGTTACACCATTCAATGGTAGAAGAACACATAGAAAAATTGATGTTGTTATTATTATTTCTATAACTGGTAAAACTAGATATAATTTTAAAGATTGAAATCGCCGATTTTGAAAATAAACGATTCGAATGAGACGATAAAATGCCTAAAATTATTTAAAAAACAATATATGAATTTCTTTTAATTTCTATTCTTTCGAATTACCTGGTTTAGGAAATTCCAGGATAGCATACCAACCAATACGAGAGATAAATATCCTGAAAGAATACACCAGGATGAATCAAAAGATTGATTATACAAATCACCCAGTATTGATCGAATATTCATTGATATAAATATTATTCCATTAATTAAAAGTGTTAGATATATATGACTACAAAGAACAACAGTTATTTTATCTTCACGTTTAACATGATTATAATAAAGATGATATAGAATAATAAGAGAAACTGCACATGATATTAAACATGCAAATGTATTAAACCCAAGAGAAATCGAACTAAGTATAAAGCCATTTATTTTAGTTTGATCACTAATCATAATAGAAGTTTGTATTGAATTCAATTAGATATCTGAAATATTTAATATATATAAATTTTATTAATAAAATGAGTAAATGTTTCTAAAAAACAATAAAAATGCTTGAATAAACAATATAAATATCTATAAAGAAAATCTTCTACGTAGAAGCCAATTTCATTCTATTAAAAACATTATTAAATCACAATAGTTGGATAATCTGTTATTGATAAAAATCAGTTTTTGTTTTGTCAACATAGACCAAAAATAAAATAATGAAATACCTCAAATAAAAACAATTATTTGTTAAAAATCCATTTATTTTCAAGGGTTTTTTCTTAATTTATACTGTCGAAAGAATTTCAATCGAAACTTTATGGATATTAATATATATTTTATTTTAGTCATTTATATATCTCAAGACAATAGAATACTCTTACCTTCACAATTACACTAAAATCTCCCCAATGTAAACACCATCTGGACCGAAAAAAAGTGTTCATTATACGGAGGTGTTCATTATGGAGAGCTAATATATAACATAGCCTGAAATGGAAGAAATCTTAGAATAGTTGCTTATGCCTTTATAGTAGAGAAACACCCGAGCATCTATTCTA
>CAJNOI010001525.1:0-14344 GCA_905250115.1 Adineta steineri | reverse complement strand
CAACCACAACAACTACAACTACTACAACAAGCACATCTACAACAACATCGACAACAACAGTCGGTCAGTAATATGCTTGATAATGGGTTGTACTTTTTGTAGCTTTCAAACCGTTGATTCGTTCCACTAACCAAAAAAAGTTTGAGATTTTATCGTTCAAATGTTTATCATTTCGATGAACAAATAACACTCGCCTGGAGATTAGCTCAGTTGCTTCTGGTAGGAATGTCATGTCTAGACATAACAAATTAGGGTGATTGTATTGTTAATACAGACTTACGGTGCGAGAGCTGACATTAAGAAAAATTGACATTGATTCGGACTTATCACTAACGATTCCATTAGCTCAAGTTTTAGATAAGACTTTCAATAGTAACATAGCGCTAGAGTATAATAACATCACGAGGATTTTGACAGGAAGAACTAGGCCTCGTTGTTATTGCCTTTCGTTTGGTTATTCCTCGCCGGCCCGTAACTAGTCTTCTCTACCTGTGTCCTTCATTTTTGTATTTCAGGATAGTTTTCGATTAATCAGAACGGGGTTGCACGGAGGCTATTGCATGCTGTACTTATAAACCATGCTAAACACTAGAAGTTTTATTGATTGTGATTAGTGTTCTTCCATATTTACTCTCCCAACTGACGTATCTCTCAAATTGAGTTGTTGTTTGAACAGTAATCGAATCTGATAATTACATCCATTTGTAGAGTAAGTAGTGGAGAACACAACTTACAATAAATAAAATGCGTACTGCTTAATTTGATCTAATAGTACAACATCTAGTAGATTCTGATATAATTCCGCTTTTAACTCCGTGCATACCTATGTCAAACACTGAAAAATAGTCCCGCAATAAAGCAAACGCATAACTTATTTTCGTTGAGCAGTTCTCGACGAGTACTAGGATAGAGTGTAAGTGCACAGTTAGTTGTACAATACTTGAAAAGTAGAATTTAGAATTTTGTAGAAATATTGTTGATTTATGTGACACAGAATTATCATATTGTTTATAGAATTCCATACTATAGTGCAATTTCAAAAAAAGAATGATATATATATATGTTGAAATGAAATTCTAGATAAATGTACAGAATGGCTGAGAACTGATTTTAGTCGTGCTCTAGAATATCTGAAATTTCTCAAAAATGCAGTAATATGATCCTTTCAAATAAATTATGTTCAATTAAATTAACCTCTCAAAGATTGAATAAAATACGATAATTAAATACTGTCTATATGCTAGTACAAATGTGAGAGGAAATTTTTTGTATTTAATAGGCTGCAGTATGTTTCTTAATCAAACTACTTACCCAGTTGGTCTTCAACCAATGTCAGTAACAGTCGTCGATGTGAATAGTGATAGCAAACCCGATATTGTTGTTGCAAACAGTGGCGATAACACCATTGGAGTTCTTCTCAACATAGGCAACGGCACTTTTCGTGCTGCAACTAATTACACAACAGGTAGCAATGCATTTTCAGTAGCAGTCGGCGATGTGAACAGCGACAATAAACCTGATATTATTGTTGCAAATTTTGGCGATGGCACCGTCCGTGTTTTTTTCAACGTTGGCAATGGTACTTTTACGAATGAAACTACTTACGCGGTTGGTAGTCTACCATATTCAGTAGTAGTCGCCGATGTGAATAGCGACAATAAATCCGATATTATTGTTGCAAACTATGGTTCGAACAACATTGGTGTTCTTCTCAACAGAGGCAATGGTACCTTTAATGCTCAAACTAATTACACAGCTGGTTTTTCTCCAATATCAGTAGCAGTCGGCGATGTTAATAGTGACAATAAACCCGATATCGTTGTTGCAAACAATGCCGGTAGCATCGTCAGTGTTCTTCTCAACACAGGCAGTGGCACCTTTAATGCTGCAACTAATTACACAGCTGGCCCTGGTCCTCAAGCAGTAGCAATCGCCGATGTGGATAGCGACAATAAACCCGATATTGTTGTTGCAAACAGTGGCGATAACACCGTTGGAGTTCTTCTCAACGCAGGCAACGGCACCTTTAATGCTCAAACTGAGTACTATGCTGGTAGCAACCCATACTCAGTAGCAGTTGTCGATGTGGATAGCGACAATAAACCCGATATTGTTGTTGCAAACTATGGTTCGACCACCGCCGGCGTTCTTATCAATGCAGGCAGCGGTACCTTTAATTACCCAACTGCTTACGCAGTTGGTAATACCCCATATTCAGCAGTAGTCGTCGATGTGAATAGTGATAATAAACCCGATATTATTGCTGTAAACTATGGTTCGCCGTATACCGTCAGTGTTCTGTTCCATTGTTAAGGTTTATCGATGACTAAATTTTATCTATTCTCTAACACTTTATTATTCTACTAAGTATATTACTCTTATAAAACATTACACAATACTGACTAACATTTATCTTCACTCTATATTAAGAAATTCAACAAAACTTTTCTGCTTTTTCATTTTTTTTTCTGCTTTTTAAAATATTATCTGCTTTTCAGTTTTAACGCAGTTTCAGTTCTAATAAATCATTATTGCATACATATCCGATGAATTCTCAGTGATGTATATTGATGTTTTTTTGTCGTCTTTTGTTGTATAATGAGAACTAATAAGATGACGATCTCGGATTTCCAATAGTTAATAAAAACGATCAATATATACACCACTTGCTGAGACCATTCTTTAGCGATATTTTTCTTCCTAAAGTATTTTCTATCAATCATGCAAATATTTCAATTCATTGTATACAATCTTCTGTTTGTTGTTCGTTCTTGGTCAAGAATACAATAAGCTGTAATATTTGTACTTCGCAAAAAAAATGATTGCTACTAATGATAGCCATACTGATCAAGACGAAGATAGTGAAGCATCAGTAACAACAGAGTGTATGTGAGTGGGTGTCCTATTTCATATAGTCCCACACCCACACCCTGCAATTTCTTTCTTTTTGTATCTCATTATTATAAAAAAAATACTACGATGTAATGTGTTACAGGCAACTTATGTGTGTTACAGTCTTATCTTAAACTATAGAAGAAGATAATAGCTTGGAAGCTTAGCAATAGTTCTTTTATTTAAGAAGAAACTCAAGTATTTATACGACAAGAAATGGTTACTTTAATTATTCTCGTCTCTTGTAGTACAATATATTCTAGGGAAAAATACTAAAGTAATATCGTTTGTTCGTTACTTGAAAATAACGCATTTTAATTTAAGTGAACAGAAAAGAAGAACAGGGACATAAGATGACAAAAGCAAAAATACTATACGATCATATATGTGCGAAGAGCGCGCCAATTGTACCGTTAGGTCCCGAGTAGAAAAATACTTATAACTCGGGTTCTACTCTATCAATTTTGATAATTTTTTCTTGTTTTTTAGCTCTAGAGATGCCTGTTCACTTCAGACAGAAATCATGTTTCTAGCGCTCATCATTTACTAACGATCTGAATAACAATACAAAACACGTAGTTTTTATCGTAACTCTCAGATGAGGATGTATTTTTTTGGCCCATTACGTTTCCTTTTAGACTTATTTTCTTACACTGTAATTTTTTTTAAATTCTATTTTTGTAGAAAATCGATCTTAAATAAGCACAAGCATTTCATAAGTTTATGATTTATTCATTGAATTTATAGAAATCAAATTTGATTTCCGAGAAGATTTATTTTCGTAAAAGTAGAAAACGAAACATGATTATAAATGAAACTCGAAAATCAACTTCGATTTGGAAAAATGTTTCATTTCTGAATTTCATAAAAGAAAAACTTTTATTTCAACGAATTATTTTTTCTATTTTAATCATCTAATCATTTCCATAAACAGTAAATTTTTATTCTGAATATTTTTTTAGGCCATCTGATTGTTACAACGAACATTACCTTTTTATGTAAACTAATTATTTTTTATCTTCTTTCGATCATCCGATCGTCCGAATGGTCAATGAAATTTTATTTTTCATAATTATTATATTTTCCAGTGGCGGATCTAGGATTTTGGAAGGAGGGGAGCGATAATGCTACTAATTTTTTATTACTTAAATTTCTTATTATTTTTTATTACTTTGCAAAAATTATTATTTATTACCGGTAATGGTAATGTGATAGCACTAATTAATACATGATGTTGCAAAAATGCTAGAAAGCTATTGTATAGATTTCATCCTTTCTATAAATGCACAAATAATTGATTTTCAGTTACTCTTTCCTAAACTTCAACAAACAGCTCATCTGACATAAAAATAAACCAAAATAAAAATTTAATTAATCAATCTGTCCCTTATATAAAATAGATTTTAAATCTGGACATTATAAATCTTAAAAATGTTATATGATACAATTATTACTTTCCAATTATATATGAAAATAGTTACAAAATGTTTGCATTTATCTATCAAAAAATAACCATTTTGAAATTTTTTATAATTGAAACACAATATAATTGTATGTAAAATAAGAGAAAAACATCGTCCAACTACAAGCTTTCACATGTGACTACCTTCGTGTGTTTCGTAAATGCAAGATGGACTGATTAATTACTCACATTTTGATTAACTACCTACAGTAACTATAAGCAATATGCATCACATATACGAAAGAAAAAGAAAAATATGCCTTGTCACTTCTAATTTGTTGCTTGCTTATTTTTCCATCATTTAAGCAAAAAGGAAATTTTACGCATGAATAAATTATCTATTAAAAAATAAAAAAATAAAAAACGTACTTAAAACGAAAAGGACATTTTATGCATGAATAAATCGTTTATTAAAAAAGTATTAAAGCGTATGCTTTTTGCATATTCGTTTAGTTATTAATTTTCATTTTTTTATAATTGCACCACGTATATTCGACTGTTCCTTTTCGATTTCTATTCTGCTTGGATATTACATTACGGTAATTTCTTCTCTACTATTTATATTTAGTTTATACTATTGAAACAACATCATTCATATTGAAAGATGTTAGTCTATTCAGAATTAAAAAGATTCTATCAATAGTAGGGCTGTCACATCATCATTACCGGTAATAAGTAATCATTTTTAACGTTATTATTATTACTAGTAATTACCAATAATTTTTGCAAAGTAATAAAAATAATAAGAAATTTTTTCGTAATGAGTAATAAAGTAATAAGACGGTAATAAGTAATGTTTTTTTATTACTTATTACTGATAATAGAATAATAAAATTGAAAAGGTAATAAAAGTAATTGTGATAAAGATTTAACAAACTACTGTATATATCGCTATTAAAACAACAAAAACAATGTAAGTTGTGATACTACATGATAAGCAATAAAATATTATTATAGTTAACAACTTACTGTTATAAAAAATAATGGTAATATGACACCCCTAGGGATACAAATGAACTGCTCTTCTTGATCTAGCCAGTCCAAACCTTGATTACACATTCGGTAACTTTTTCTATGCTTTAGGGCTGCGTCTTCAATGAGACTTGTCCTGCAGTTTAATTCAGTATTAATCTACATCCCTAATTATGCGTGGCTAGATATTAAGTTAGATACTGCACTCTCAATGACTGAACTCTTAATAAAACCGGTCTCTTCATTCTTATTATTGTTAACCCTAAATAGGCATTAAGTCAGATTCTATACTCTATGTGACTGGGTTCTCAATGAAACCGCTCCTGTCGTTCTTACGATTATTGATCCAGAGTGGATAATTAGTCAGATTCTGTAACCTACGTAACTGGGTTGTAAACTTTATTGGTTCTCCGCGTGCAACTGATTTTAAGCATCATTGAGTATTAATTCATATCGAGTTGACTTCTCTTCATCACTTAATTTTCATACACAATTTCATTTCAGATTTTTTTTCTTCATTACAAGACAACGTTCTTTCAATTGGCTTAAAGCTATGGCTCATTTAAACATAAGACCTTCTCGAACGTGAGTTTTGAGTATATTTGATGAATTTTATCATCTTCTAGTAATTATATAGGTTTTCTGTACTTGGCATTTTTGGATTAGCACTATTTGCCATAGCGTGCACAATTGTTCTTTCACTCATTCCACTTTACGTACCAAGAAAGGATTCGAACACCGGATCTGGAACGTTAATGGCCGTTAGTTAGTGTTTATTTATTGTTTTCATCTTACACATGCATAATCTTTTCTAGAACAATCACTTACTTCGTTGGATGTCGCTTACTTGTTGCCATCTGGATTAGTGAAAAAGCGCGCCACGCAATCCGTCACCAACCGGCAAACAACAGCCTCTTGCGTAATTTTTGTCTTTTATGTTAGCTCATAATATGTATTGTATTTTAGTTACAACAAGCAACCGGTGCTCCCACAGGTTCTGTCGCCGTCACCAGCATCAGCAGTGCACCCGCAACCAGCGCCAAAGGTCGACGTCGTCGCGAGTAATTTTCTTTTTAATTCATTTATGCTAGTCATATTTACCTATAACTTTACTCATAGTCTTCAATGCGATAAAACAGATCGATCAGGTGAAGCTATCGTCTTTAGTATTGGATTGAATTGTCCAAAACATCTACCATGCCAAAATTTGGCCTATCAAGTCGATCTCCTTACCAGTATTCATGAAAAATTCAATGCTGTAACCAATATCGATATGACGACTGATGATGGAAGCATATTACCCTTGGAACTTTGCCACGTTCAATCTTATCCCAACGGGAATAGTAACAGTGATAGTAGTTCCAATGGTATTGTTGTCGGTGAGTAGATTGATTCTCTTATCACTTCTTTACTAGCTTCGGCGCTTCTACATTGAACCAAGAAATTATTTTGAATAGTTTTCGATTCGAATAGCATTGCAAGATATATGTATAAATCTGAAATTTTATATGAGAAAAACACCAGTTCTAGATCAGATAGTGACTATTTTTATCGTGAATATTGAAAGAATATATGGATATATTTACGGGTAATAGAAGATATCCAAATGTGACGCTCCGTTTTTAAGTTCCATGATTCAGGCATGTTATAGTGTAAAATCCAAATCTAAAACTTTTAGAGTTTGAGAATTTAAACTTTGATTCTTCTACCAAAATCATGTTTCGTCGAAATAGTTGAGATAGAAATAAGTGTATGAGAAGATAGCTATTTTTGAACAAATATAACTTACAAATGTATGCTTATTCTTTTCAGAACCGTGTTCAGTCGATTGTCAAAATGGTGGTGTATGCACAGGTCCCACAACTTGTGCATGCATTACGGGATGGAGTGGTGACACTTGTACAAACGGTGACGTAAATTCAGAGTTTGATGGATTCTAATAATTTCTATTATTTCTTTCAGCTATATGCACAAATGGCTGCCAAAATGGTGGCCAATGTACCGCTCCTGATACTTGTACATGCGCTGCAGGATGGAGTGGTGCAACGTGTACACTAGGTAAGTAATATTTAAGTTCGAGATATTTTCTATGATTTCTATTCTTGAGGGTTATGATG
This sequence comes from Adineta steineri, assembly GCA_905250115.1. NCBI lineage: Eukaryota > Metazoa > Rotifera > Eurotatoria > Adinetida > Adinetidae > Adineta > Adineta steineri. The sequence goes on along the minus strand of CAJNOI010001525.1, from coordinate 6,901 downwards.
TAAGAATGTAGATGAGAATGTGCACTGGTATTAGTTTAGATATTTTATAGAAAACTACATAATATAATGTAAGATTTATGGAGGAATCTATTTATTATCATAGTAATTGTAACAATAAACAACAGTACTATATTTTTGATTCATCATTAATAGTAGTTTTTTTCATGAGTTTCAGCATATGTAAAAGCTATTACTATCTCGAAAACTTTCATATAATGATATTATTTGAGTTAACGTATAAGATTTTAAAAGACTATAGCACTAAATTGATGCTGTACCAAATGATTTGTTTCAGTTGTTGTAATAGAAACATAATCATAAATAAGCATTGTCAACGAAGAAAGACAGGAAAATCCATGTGAGTGTATTTAAAGAGAGATATACAGAGTGAAATAAAAGTCATTGTACCGAAAAAAGAATTGAATATTTCCATTGCGGTTTAAGTAGACGAGCTGACTTTTCTACCAACGGAAGAAGTATATCCAATCTTTATATTCATAAGGAGAAGATTTCATTCAGTCTTTTTGCTTTATACAGAATTGACAATCACAACCACAACGACGACAACTACAACAAAAACAAACACAACATCAACAAATGCAACAGCAACAAATGCAACAACAACAAATGCAACAACAACAAATGCAACAACAACAAGTACAACAGTAACAAATGCAACAGCAACAAATACAACAACAATAAGTATAACAGCCACAACAACAACTACAACAACTACAACAACAACTACAACTACAACAACAACAACATCTACAACAACAACAACTACAACTACAACTACAACTACAACTACAACAACAACAACAACAACAACAACAACAACAACAAGTACAACAACCGCAATTAACCCTAGTTGTAAGTACTTTATTAAATTGCATGTGTATCTTATGTCTGCTTGAAAAAGAGTGGCTTTATGAGATATTGAAAAGCGAATTATGAAACTGAAAGTAAGAGGCGAAATAAAGTCAAATATTATTTGTCTCAATTGGTTTTCAATAGTGTTTATCTGAATAGAGTGGAATATAGAAAAATCGTAACTATTTATATAACATATTAACTCAGAACTGAATGAAATAAAACGAAAGGATCTCATATATTATTGGAAAAACATATGAAATATGGGATAGGAAAAGAAAAGAACGAAAAAAAGTGATAGCTATAGCGAACATATATTTATATGTAAGAAAAGAAAGAGAACGAATACATGAATAGTACTTATATTATGATTTACCTTATGTTAAGTTGAAAGTACGTGCTATAACATTCAGGTTGAGAATATGTTTTCTTTTATAGGCATCAACTTGCTTGTAAATCCCGGTGGAGAAGATGGTGTGCTCACGCCTTGGGTCGTGGGTGGCAGCTCAAATCCACAACTAGATAGTGGCACGTTTGATATTGGTTTCGGTCCTCGCACTGGATCATATCAATTTGTTGGAGGGACTGGTTCGTCCGGCACGCTCACACAGACCATTGTCATTATGACTGCAAGTCCATCGATCACAGCATCGCAGATCGATACAGGTACTCTTAACGTCACTTTGCTCTTCTGGACTCGTGACCTTATACAATTGCTGAGCAACGACGGTGCTGCAGTGGCCTTGTCCTTTCTCGATGCTTCCAATGCTGTTTTGAGCACTGTCAACAGTCCCGAGCAGACAGGTGGTATTCTTTGGACCTCATACTCAAATTCATACCCTATTCCTGCTGGAACGCGATCAATCCAATATCAAATGGTGTTTACTCTACACAGTGGCTCTACTATAGATTCGTTTATCGATGACAACTCTATGACAATCTGCTAATACATTTGCTTCTTCTCGAATAATGAACTAAATCTGCTACGTATTGTAGTATCAAACCAAAAAACAATACAAAAAATCTTAAATTTGTCTCTTCAATAGAATTTTCTTCATTATATTTTATAAAATTTCTGTCGATACAAGATGTGAGGTATGGAAGCGTAGATTATGAGTGATTGATTAGTGAAGTGAAACGAACAAGATAGTCCATTAAATGCTTTTGCTCGTTTTTTTTCTCTTTTCCTATTTCAATTTTTTTTGTATGTGTGCATCAACCAGTGTTCTTTTCAATTGTTAACAGTATTGCGACCTCTTCTGCTTTAAACAGAAAATTTCTGCTTTTATTCTATTGCTTCTGCTTTTTGAAAGTTTTTCTGCTTTTCTTCTGTCGCTCTGCTTTTTGGGTTTTTTCTGCTTTTTAAATTTTTTTGTCTTTTTCTTTTATATTTTCAATAAAAATTCTCAATATTTTAACTGATCATTTTGTCAAAATAATCATTTAACACACAGTCAGATTGTAAGATCCGATTAACTCTGGATGTTATTACTTTCTCTTACTCCATCACCAGATTTTAAAAAACTATTATGGTTTTTATTTTCATTACCTTGCAATAATACTTATGTTGAATCTGTATTTTCTCATAAATGAAACATTTAGTAAATGACAAGCGGAACTGTGTGACAACAGAATTATAAATACGTTGGAATGCCACTTTAAAATGTGCTGATATATACAAGTATATCTTATCGACCCAGGACATGTTGAAAGCTATTAGGTCAGATGAAAAATATACGTTTAAAAAAAATGTTCAGTAAATGTATTTGTCTCTGTTTAATTTTGTGCACTAGAATATAAAATATAATGCCAAAATTTCTTATTATTTTATTTCGGCTGGGCTTAAACCATAGTTTGATATTAAAAAACACCTTCCGTTTTATTTCTGCTTTTCGAAGGACAAAAATTGGCAATACTGATCGAGTTCATAATAATTGTATCACATCAAGTGCTTAATTTTGTCTTCTTTAATTTTTGAAAATGTCTTCACATAAGAGAAAGTCTACAAAAGTATCAATAATTATTGTTTAAATTATACTGTCATGTGTAAAACTAATTTGAGAAGATGAATTGAAGTAAGGACAACAAAGAAAATAATTTTATAAACAGGATCTATACTATTCTAGATACATAAGCATTTATCCTAATAATCAAATATATAATAAAATATGAAATTGACTTTAATCGAACATAGAAAATTTTGTTAAATTATTTTCCTTTTTGAAACGATAGAATAATTAATAATGAACTTGTTGATTTATTATTTTTTTTATCAGCCTTCTGATGTACGTCATATGTTTCTTGCTTGACGTCAGATAATCTTTTAAGATATAATTATTCATTAGTAAAATCATTCGTTGTCATGATCTGATTATAAGAAGATTGTTTAGCTCATTTCATGCTAAAAGTATATTATTATCTAACTATAATAAGTTTCATATATCTTGCTATAAGTTACTATTTATAAAGAATTTTGATAATTCTTTTTTGCATGAGTAGAATATTATATATGATCATTAGATAAAAACTATTTATTTTTCTTTAACATTCTATCTCTAGTCAGTTTTCATTAAACATATCAATGAATCAAACATTTAATTTAAATCTAACAGAAACGAATACTACTTCATCATTAATTATTTTACTTCGATTTGAAATTTTTGCTGCATGTTTAACGTAAGTAATCTTCGATTAATTTTTTTATAGTATTTCTCTTTGTTGAATAGATATGGTCTTGGATTTATTGGTAATCTATTTGCTTTGATTGTTTTTTCTTCATTATTAGAATTTCGTAGAATATCAACTGGTATTTTATTTCTTCTTATGACAATATCAAATTTTTTTCATTTATGGACATTAGCAATAGATTTCCTTGGTATTTGTGGTTATTCTATATATTCAAATATATATCTTCAATGTCATCTCAGTCCATTTGTTGAAAATATTAGTCGAGCAATGAGTACATATTTTTCAGTTGGTATTGCTGTTGATCGTTTTATTCGTTCAGAAATGCCATTACGTTCAAAAATGATATGTACACGAAAGAATATTTTTATAGTGACAATTATTATTTTCATTATATTTTGTTTATTTTGGTCATTTTATTTATATCCATTTAGTAGTCAAATTTTAATTACAGGTGAATGTATTTATAATCAATCAATAAATTTTGAATTTTTTCTTGTTAATATACATATACCATTACGAGCAATATTCTTTTGTCTTATACCAATTATTATAATGACGGCATCAAATATTCGTATGATGAGTAATATTCGTCAAGCACGAATGCGTGTTAGTGATATTCCACACAACAATGATGGATATAAAAGTAGTACGATTATTTCATCAACAGCTATTAGTGGACCAGTAGGTCGTCGAACATTAGCAATTGATCGAATGCTTTTACTTATGATGGCAGCAAGTGTTTTAACATTTATTATAACACAAATTCCATTTCATATTTATATGGTAGTACAAGTTAATATTCATACATTTAATAGTTATACTGATTCATTAATCTATAGTATGCTTTTAATATGGTCAAGTATTTATTTTGGTATTGCATTTTATTTATATTGTTTAGCATCACCATTATTTCGTAGAAAATTTATACGAATAGGCAGAAAATTAATAAATTGTCAATTAATTCATCATGTAACAACATAAATTTAGTTTTGTCTTCCTATATGTAAAACAAATTTTTCTTTCATTATTGAATAATATTCATTAACTAAGTTAATCATAACAGGAAAGATAGAATATTTAATATAAAGAAATTTATTGATAAACAAAACATTTATCTTAACAAATAAAATATAAAGAATTTCATGTAATACTCTTATGTTTTAGAACTATCGTCTTTGCTGATGTATTCGACAATAAATAATATTCTTAAGTATTCTAAAAAGTGATTCACGAAAAAGTGGCGATGCAAAACAATATAAATAAGATCCAAAACCAAAATAAATACTTGACCAAATCAATACCAATGCACGAACTAATAAATTATCAAGTGTACTTAAATCTCTGTAATAAGTTCGTACAAGGGTATAAACTTGAAACGGAATTTGTGTTATAATAAATGCACTAACATTGACTAACATCATATAGAAAAGCATTCGATCAAGTGATGTCATACGTTGTCTCATCGATCCACCAGGAATTACATTGATTTCATTTCCTTGTGTAACACGTCGATGAGATTGTCTGATATTAAATAACATACGTATATTTGCTAAACTCATAATAATAACAGGAATAATACAAATAAAGATTAATCGAAGAGGAAGAAATATATTACTAAAAAAATACGTATATGCTGATGGTGGACCAGTATAACAAACACCACCTATTGGACTTAATGTATTCAATGGACAGAACCAGAATGAATGAAGAATTGAAAAAATAATACAATAGAATATAGTTAATTTAATTGCATTTTCACGTGTACATATAAATCGTGACCGTATTGGTAATTCGGAACGAATTAATCGATCACATGTAACAGTAATTGCTAAATACGTACTAATTGCTCGACTAACATTTTGTATAAAATAATTAAGACGACATTGTAAAAATACATCCGAATAAACATAGATATTAAATGTACCAAGAAATTCTGTTGTTAATGTCCATAAATGAGCAGTATTTGATACAGTCATAAGAAGAAATAAAACACCTGTAGAGACATTTCGAAAATCACTTTGTGTAGAGAAAATAAATAATGATAATAGATTACCAATAAAACCAAAACCATAACTGAAATAATTTCGATAAAAAATTTTCAGACAAAAAAAAACTTCTTACGTGATACAAGCTGCAATGATTTCAAACCAAATAAGAATACTGATCGATGATTTAATTTCCAATAAAGAAGTAGAAGTTATTGTCATACTTGTTGTACTATTCCATGGAATGATTGATGTTGTCTTAATCTCAGTCATCGATATCTTGTATATATATTATATAAATATGACTTTCATTGAAAATCTAAAATATATTATACAGTTAATATATTAAATTATTATTAAGCGTTTATAAATTTGACATTGTCAAGCATATCATCATTAAAGTATAAAACTCCCACAAATACTAATTAGTTCTTCTCATTTTTTTTTGATACTAATGAATAAAGACATATTCGAACTCATTAGTATATATCTGCTCAAAATTTTATTTTGCTTTATTATACAACTGAATAAATATTGTCAAACTATTTCCAGTAACATGTTTATGTAATACAATTAATGATAATAATATGATGTTATCAATAGAACTTGTTTTTAAAGTTCTTTTTATACGATACTTAGAGCATACTCGTAGATTGTTGATATCATATTCTAAAAAAATAATAAGTAAGTTAATTATTATAATATACAAAAAAAAATGTTTAATACTTAACTACTTTTTCTTTCAAATGATTCATTTGAACGATCGTATTCTTCCATAAAGAACGTAGAATTGCATGTAAAATTCTCATATCGTGCATCAATGGTAAATCTTTTACTTTTGTGCGTTTATAAGTATCATAAACAAAATGGCAGAGAATATATTTATTTTGATAGAATAAAATGAAATGAAAAAGACATGTTAGCATTCTTGATTTCAAGAAAACGGGAAATTAAAATAGATCACATGGTCTTTTATGAAATAGTTTGTTTCTATTATCGACAGTCGATCAATTAAACGATTAAAATCGTTTCGAAATTTTCTTGGACATATTCTGTAAACTGAAAGAAAGGGTGGTTGTGCGTGTGCGTGCGAGTGACAGGTATGGATCCACATTCATACTCATACTCACACCCATACCCTTACAGAAAGTTGGACTGACTGGAATCACATAATCAGAACTATCGAACTGTAGAGAAAACAAAATATCTTTTATCAACTCAGTGAAATATGTTGCAAGTAGAATCGATAGAACATGCTACAGTGAAGCACATCAAAGTATTGCTATGCTTTGATATGCTTACTAGAGTATGTTGAAGACACTGAATATGAAATTGATCTAATTCAATTAGCAACA
>CAJNOI010001524.1:0-14345 GCA_905250115.1 Adineta steineri | reverse complement strand
GAAAAAGAGACAGAGAGAAAGAATAAGAGACAACCTCTAAGTAACAAACTGAACACATATAAACTAACTCTCTATTCAAGTTTATAGGCATACAAAATTCGTAATCATAATATATACTTAAAATAACAAAGAAAGACAAAAATATAGATAAAGAAAGAGAAAGTTATTTACATACTCAAAATTGTATACTCGTGTTCGACATTATTACATTATTATAATATTATTCATTTCGACGGCGTCTATTCTATACATAATAAACCTTTTATTATTCATCGCTTATTATAATGTGAAATTCGATAATAGAAAAAGAAAATTTTATGTTCTACTTTATATGTATCAACACACACACGTATATATGTGCAAATGCAATGAACTAATTGAGACAGTAAAACGTATATATTAATCCAAAGAGTGAGACAGACTGCTTTGTAAAAAAAGATGATTATTTACATAAATACTTTTATTGTATATTTAAACGGATAAAGAAAAGAAGCCAAACAAAATCAGCTGTTCAATTGAGGTCAAATAAAAGAAATTTAACACAATCATCTTATAATATTATCTTTTGTTCATAGATCAAATTGATAATAAAAATAAACGAAATCATATATATAGCTTATCTTCAGCAATATTTTACAGATCAAAAAGAAAGTTTTTTTTGCGTATTCTAATTTAATCGTATTTGTTATTTAAAGGTTAAATGAGAGATACCTTTTATCATTGACAAAGAAAGAAAAGGGATAATTATTCATTGTTGTTTGAAACCATAAAAAACTTACAAAAATGATCTTTTCTGTGCAGGCAATTCAAATGAATTTCGATCATCAACAAGATGATTATCGTACTGTCCGGTGGTAAGATCAAGAATTTTCAAAAGTCTTCATTTATCTATTGCTTGAACATTTAGGCAAAGCTTTTCTATTGATAATAGTTACAATAATGAATTATATTCAAGGTGTTATACTATCTAATTGTCCTTTATTACATAGTTCAACAGATAATAATGGTATTCTTATTGTTGATAAATCTGATATGATATATACAAAATTTCCTATAAATTGTCAATGGTTAATTGCAAGTTCTCCTCATCAAGTTATTTCCTTTTTTTTGTATTAAATTTTCGCAAACAAAATATTTTTTTTTGTTGATTATTTAGAAAATTCTTATTGAATTTGATTATGTATTTATTCCAATTTCAACGAAAGAATATTTACATACAGGGTGTCATCGAGGATCGATTAGTTTATGGACAGTAGGATTACAACATGAAAAAATAGAAATTTGCGGTGATCAGCGTAATATACATATTGGTGGAATTGGACAAATATTAATGATTGAACTTCGTATTACTGATTCAACACTTGATGTCAACTTTCGTATGAAATATCAATTAATTGAAATTTTACGTATATGAATATTTTGTCATCTCTTTTTCTTATGCAAAAAATTTTTATTTTAGAGAGACCAACTACATCACCAACAACTACATTGAAATCAACTACTTTGTCTATAGAAAAACATGTAAATATTCAAACTTCTTTATTCTCAGAATGTGGTTTAACATGGACAAATGCAAATCATTATTATCGTGAAATAAAAAGTCGTATTGTTGGTGGTCGACAAGCTATACCCTATAGTCATCCATGGCAAGTTCTTCTAAATAATCGTGGTCATTATTGTGGAGGTTAAATTATTTTTTTTCCGCTAATTATAATACCACCGTAAAATATTTTAGCAAGTATTCTCAATACAAAATGGCTAGTAACTGCTGCACATTGCGTAAACGGGTATTTAATAAAGCAAAAATATCCTTGCATAATATTTAATTTCTTAATAGGACAAATCCTGAAAGTTTATTGGCAGAATTTGGTATGCATGATCGACATCGAAGAGGTCCTTGGCGCGTTGCTAGAACAATTAAACAAATTCTAGTCGTATGCATTCTAATAACAAAAAATGTTTTGAAATAAAGCTTATTTTATTTTATGAATAGTATCCTTCCTACAGTGGAAAATCAACTCGATGGGTGCATGATCTTGCTTTACTTCGATTATCTGAACCGCTTCTATTCAATCCATTTATTCGATCTATTTGTTTACCATCTGTACATGATATTATTAAATATGGTGAACGAACATTAGTTACTGGTTGGGGTTCAACACAAGGTACGGGTGATTATCGATATTTACGTGAAGTTGAAGTACCTATTCAATCAAACGATCAATGCGCATTGAAATCAATTAGTTGGAAAACTAGTCTCTGTGCTGGTTTATGTGAAAATGCAACATGTGCTGCTTGTCAAGTAAAATATCGAGAATTTAATTGAGTGTATAAATAAATACTCTCGAGATTTTTAGGGTGATTCAGGCGGTCCTATGATTATATGGCGTAATGATCGATGGCATTTAGTTGGTTTAATTTCATGGGGTTTTAGTTGTGCTGGTCTTGGTGTATACACAAAAATTTCTTATTATTCCGAATGGATTTTGAAAATAATCTCTAATTGAAATATATATATATATATGATTGTGATAGTTAGCTTGTACTTAATTAAATAAACTTTAAAGTAGATATCAGACATATAATTAATAGAAAATTACGATTAGATTTTATTATAAAAAGTCATTAAAAAAATTATTAGAAAAATTAATTGAAAATGGAAACAAAAAGAAAAACGGAATGATATTATCACGCAGTCGAAATTTCTTCAGATGGCTCCTGACGAAAATTAATATATGGATGTGCATTTAATTGTTGTATTATTATTTCAGCTGGTGGTTCTTTTAATTGAGATCTAGAAAAAATAATTATTATCGAATTTTAATCAAGTATTAGTTTATTATATACCGATAAATATCAAACATATTTGATACAATTAATTCTTCATGATCATCAGCTCGTTTCTTTTTAGCATCATGAATCTAAAATAAATCAATAAGAATTCAAGATAAGACACAAAATACATAAATACTTACATCACCACTTAGTGCAAGACAGATATTTAATCCAATGTTTGTAACAAATAGATACCAAAATATAAAATATAATTCACTCCACCTATTCGAAATTGAAAAAATATAGATATCATATACGGGATTAATATTTACTTTGTATTTGTTGCATCTCGAAAAGCATTAACGAAAACAAACCATTGATTTACAATCATTATATTATAAAGTGTAACAATCGAAGACTAGAATCTCGAAAATAGTCATATTCAATCTGATCCATTTTATACTTACAAAGAAATCATCAAAACCATTTGGCCAATATTCAAGTTGTTCGAATGTTCCACAAATTCTAGATAAATATATCAATAGAATATAGAATATTTCTTATATATTTTACGTTATATTTGTTTGATTCTGTCGGAGATAAAGATTATCTAAAGTACCTCCAAATAATTCCATACCAAGAATTGAATATGCATAATAAAAACTCTAATAGAAAATAACTATTGAAAATCTAGATTTAATTTGAAAATAATAAAACATACAAATAAAACTCCAAAAAAAGCGCCACCATTACGAATTTCATCAATAACTGTTCCAACAATAATTTGAATATTTTTTGATGCTGGTAAAAATCGAATTAATCGATAAATAAATAACATATTACATGCTTTTATGGCTTCCCATAATGTTAAAAAAGGAATTTGTTTTGGTGTTAAATCCAAATCACTAATCAAATAAGAATGTGGATATATAAATATTTTCTTTGTTTTTCCCTACCTTTCGGATATAACAGGTGATCCATCAATAGCCATATGTATTACTTGTAAAATCTATTTAAAAATTAAAATAATATTTTCTCCTATAGGATAAATCTTATTTAGTCTTACAAAACATGTTAAAGCTACACCTGCTTCTAATATATGTGCTGAAGATGAACGAAAATATTTATCCGGACCAAATGACCATGCTTTCATTATTATTTCTAATACAAAATAAATTGTAAAACTGAAATTAATGAATGCAATCAGTAATGTATGTTGAACTAATTCTTCATATTTGAAATGTAAATGACGATTACTAACTTCAATCTATTAAAAAATAAAATAAAATAATCATGTGAATGAAAAAGTTTAATTATTAACTGTAGTAAATAAAACACTTAATAGAGCGAGTAATGTACCAATAGTATCAAATATTTTTGAACGACCAACAGCTTTAAAACGATCAATTAAATTTTCTCCTAATGTCTTAATTTCAATTTCCTAAGATAAATAAAAGTTTTAGTTTTTATTTTTATTTTTTCTATTTTAATCTTACAGCTACTAATTTAGGATTTAAATCTAATAATTGCATTATTTTTGAATATTGATCGAAATCAATTGTATTGATTTCTGTTTCTAATTCATTCAATCTCTTAAAAATAGAATAATAATAAGGATTATTCAAATTAATTTTGATTTTGTCTAACTTGACTGATTCTATCACAATGCCATGTACTCATTGATGCAGATTGAACAATTGTTCTTACAATAGAAATTGGTACAGTATCCCTGTAATTAAGAAAAAAAAAGAAGATGTATAACTAATAAATTCTAATTATTCTTTTTTTGCACAATCCTATTGTAAAAACAAGTAATACCTAATCTCAATTGATCCTCCATTCGATGTTCGTCTTTTTAAAACTTCAAATGATGCTCTTATAGCTAAACGTCGTCGTAATTGTGAATTAATAATAGAATTTAAAAAATATCCTCGAAAAGCACGATAAACTACAGCAGTTATTATATTTTGTATCCAATAAATGCCTAAATTAAATGAATAAATAAAACAAATTTCAATTGGTTATTAATAAAAGTCTCGTACATGTTACCAATAATAACAAAAATAATAAAAAATAGAACATTCAATCGATTATCCGAATAAGCTATTCAAAAGACAAAACAATGAAAATTAAATAAAGAAAAAATCGTTCTTACCTGGTGTCATAACATCAGGATTATTAGCAGTAGAATATAATACAAGTAATTGAAAAACTGAATCATGTAGACTACCAAAATAAGTACTACCTTGACTATCTTTTCGAGTCTAGAGATATACAATCAGAAACTTTTGTAGAGTAAGAAAGAACAATACTTCTGATCGAGGAAAAAGAAACATAGCCATAATAGCAAAGAAAAGTATATGTGCAAGTGCCATTGCAATACAACTATTTAAAATAAAAATAAATAAATTTAAAATATTTCTTTTTTCGTTATATACGCAATAATAGTTAATAAATCTTTTTGTACAGCTTTCAACGCTTTCTTCATCAATTGAGATGATTCAATCATAAATAATGGACGAAGTATACGTCGAACACGAATCTAATTATTAATATATTTCCTTAATAAAAATTAGTGAATTTATCTTATACATACTCCTTGATATGTATAACTAATGAATGCAATCATAGCGAACCATTCACATAAGGAATAAATAGTTACAATGAGAAAAGCAATTAACCAAAAACGTTTTCGAGCATGTTTTATACCAAGACAAGAAATCTATTGATTCTTAACTATATGACAAAACAAATGAACAAGAAATGAATTTTCTTACTTTAGTACAAATATAAACAAAAAACCATATGAGTGTTAAACCCTCAATAATCATAAGTAATAAATATGGAAAAACTATTCGATCAGGTTTATCACGAACATCTGATGTTATACTAAATGATGATGGCCATTCAAATAAAGCCAAACAAAGATTAATTGTTAGAGCAATACGATGCATACTATGAGTAGTTTAATATTATTAGTATGGATTATCATTCAAATTGATTTTTTTATTACTTTCGAATTAGTGAACTAGAAAACCACCGATAAACTAATAAATAAAATTTTGTTACTTTATGTACTATTGATTGATAATTAACAGCATCTTCTAAGAATATAACGAATTATTTAACAATAATGTTGTCAGTTATTAAAAATCGAAATTTTTTTCGAATTATTTTTTGTCAATAGGAGCTTTATTATACTTTAGATTTTTTATATAATATTTGAATATTTTTAAGTTGCACATAGAAGTGTATTAGACGCTAAAATAATCAAATAAATATCGATCAAAAATATTTCATATACATTCTAACATACACCAGGAATACTGTTCATTATCAGTATTTTCTCTTTCTATTGGTTTCGGTATACCAATATAATTCCGAAGACGATCTTTTATTGGTAGAGATGTACTATATACTATATAATCACTTCCACTATCTGTAATTACAGATGAAATTGTTCGTCTTCTTGACATATCTATAAATAAGAATAATTTTTTGTTTGTTTTCTAATAATAATAGATGTATTTATATTCAAAAGTATATGAACAACAATAACAGAAAAAAAAGAAAAAGTGAAGAATTGCTTTCTACGTTGAGAACTGATTAACATTTTCTTGTGGTATTAGGATAATGTTGTACTAGATCTTCTTGAAATTGTTGGAAAAGTAATAATGATGTATCATCTTCAATTAATTTTGTAGATGGTAATTGTGATTTATCAAGAAAACCTAATCGATATACATAAACATTATTTAACACAGCATAATCATAACCCGCAATAAAACTTTCGCAACACTAAATGAACGGAAAAAAAATTTATATATGATAAAAAGACAAAAATAGTTTCTTTTATACTTGACTTATTCTTGCATGTCCATGTGCTTTAAAACGTGGATCATAGATAGGTACATCTTTTGGTCCGACATAATAAGGTTTCCATGGTTGAGAATAATGTGGTCGAAATATTGGAAGAATTTCATCGTTTCGTGTTTCTTGTTTCCATGCTTGATAATTTGTTAAAAATTGACAAGTTGTACAAATATCAGATTGAAATGGTTGAATTTGATTATCATTCCATAATAAAATTAATTCACGTTTATTTTGTGGTAATGGTATAGAACGTTTTATTGTATCAGTATGAATTTCAAATGCTGGAATAACATAAAGTGTACGTTTAAAATTTTCTTTATCGAAAGTTTTTTTCGTATAAAATGATATAAGATGATGAAATAAATCAGGTGATGGATATATATCAATATCAAGTGTAAGAATATATTCTATAGATGGAAGTATATCGCCAATACGTGCAATATTTCGTAGAAGATTTGATGGATATGGTGTGGAATCTTTATCATCAGTATGATTGACATAAGTTAATTGTTGACAACTAACAGCATATTTGACACTATGAGTATTATGTTGATTTGATATTGAACCTAAATTAATTTTTTTATGAAAATTTACTTTTCCAGCAAAAGGTTCTTTTATCTTACTTTTATAAGCTTTTGCTGATATAACAAGATGAACATTGAGTACTTTAAATGATCTTCGATTACATCGAAGCCATATAGATGCATAATCAATATCATCACTACCACGAGAACCTTTAACATATAAACTTAATGAAATAGGTCCATCCCAAACTTTTGCATGTTGTAATAATAAATGAAGTTGATCAATTTCAGTATGTAAATTTAATGCTATTAAATCAGAATTTTTTGTTAAATTTGTTTGATATTGTACAAAATTTTGTACTATTAAATAATTTCCTGATTCATCAAAACGTTTTTTCATTTCAATTGCTTTATAATATGGTCGTGTATCAAGATCATAATCAGGTTCATTCGTGTTTTCTTGAAGAAGTAATATACTTGAAAAAAGAACACCATTTATAAGTGTCATACAGAGGAAAGCAATAATAATAATAGAGAAAATTTTAATAATACGATTCCATTTGGTTCGTCTACTAAATGAAAGACTATATCGAAGAAAATATCGTTTTAAACGAAGAAAGCATATATTCAAATAAGACATATTTAAAGCTATAGATTAATAAGGTATTGTTATTGTTATTGTTGTTGTTGTTATTTATTTAAATGTTGATCGAATTAAACGTGCGTATGGTGTAAGTAATTGATTAAGACCAAAATCTGACCACTTATTCTGTGTTTCGTCAACGATCTCAGATAATAATGTTAAATCACCTTCAAATTCGTCTGGATTATATAATAAACTATGATTATGATTAGCACTTGCACCGTGATGATTTCCTCCTGTACTATCTGCACCACCAGTTCCACCACCAGTATGATTCGATACTCCGTGTGTTGAACTTCCACTACCTCCGGCACCAATACCAGCTGTACTTCGACCTCCTGAACCACCAGTTGCAACACCGGTACCACTTGTAGCTGCTGCTGCTGATGCAAGTAAATAATTTGCGTCTGAATTATCGTCTGGATTTCCTAGATGTGGTAATTCGTCAAGAATCCAATCACGATCAATTAATGCAAGTTGACGCCCATCGGGCAAATAAAGACCATCCATTGGATCATATATCTAAAAAATTGAAACTAACATGTTATTTTCTAATGCAATTCAAAAAAATATGTTGCAAAAAAAAATACTAATTATCTATCAAGAAGGTAAAAACAAACATGAAAATTAAATTGATTGATAAGAAGAAAAAGGATTAAAATTAAATAACAAGAAAAAGCTTTTTTTTTAGATACTAATATGACTAGGAACAAAAACTAAGATCAGGATCTAAATTAATGAGAAAAACATGCAATAGGAAACAAAATAACAACAAATTAGGATGATGCAGTTGTTTCTTTCGTACGTCGATCAACAGCAGCTACTAAAGCTGAACCTTTTGATGAACCATCTTCAGAAAGAACCAATCGATGCTTTTATTAAAAACAAAAGACATACAAATAAATTAAATAGAGTTTACTCAATTAAAACTTACCGTTCGTGGTACAAGTCGATTTAAAGTACGTGTTAGATTTTTTTTGAACTTTTCATGATGACGAAAAAGTGTACCATCTATACCTACTGTAACCGAAGGTTGATTGAGACGATTGATAAGAACAGCAATAGCTAAAATGAGATAAAAATGATTGTTTGCATGGTTGGTTGATTAATTCAATGACTTTTATGATTCTATAGACATGTAAAGCAGATTCGATATGTAACAGTGTATAATAAAAATAGTTTATCAAGTAATAATTCTAATATTAGAAATATTAATTCCGCCAAAAATAAAATCGAACGAACCCGACGTGCAGTGCAATTAGTACAAACATATCGTGTATCACGTCGATTATTATGCTATGTACGCAAACGATGTATTTTTTTAGAGACTGTTTTGATAATGATATTTGTGGAATAAGTGAAAGGAAAATCTCTTACAGATGGTCTTTTCTTGTCAAAACTTTTCTAATTATTTGAAACTAAAAATGAAATTGGTGAGAAGAAATATCATACATTTTGTAAATAAAAAATGTATCGTATACTGTCATATTCAAAAGAAAAAAAAATAAATAATATGTGATTGTATTCGAATGCATCAGAGAAAAAAGAAAATGTACGTCAGTATACAGAGTGAAGAAAAATAGACAGAATATAGATATGTGATACTGGCAAGGAGAAAGAAAAGAAAGAAAGGATTGCACTTGTGTAATATCACTTAATAAACGATAAAAAAACAATTAAAGAACATATTAGAGGCATCTTTGTAAAATAATGACCTTAACACGTATATAAATATCACTGGGATTCAAAGGGTTAAGAATACGATCTATTATCATACAGGTACAATTAATGTACTATTTCTTACCTGCTGCAGTTAGTTTTGCTGCTCGAAGTGAAACTGTTTTGCAAACTTCTCGAATAATATAACAATCATCATATGTTGGATTATGAATACCAATTGAAGTAAGAATTGACGAAGTTACTGATAAATCTTCGGCTATAAGAAAATTCTTTATAAATTTCATTCATCATTATTCAATTATTTACTTGTATCACATTCAATATCAGCAACATGTTTAGCATAAAAACTTCCTAAAAATATACATCATATTATTAAATATTTTTTCTCTATTAATTTACCTCGTAAAATAAGAAAAATATTATAATCTGATCGAAGACTTGGTGTTTTATGCATACGACCTGGCCAAAGAATTGAACGTTGTACTAATTCAATAATTATTAAACGAACAATTTCTCCAAGATAAAGAGCTAGAGAGAGAAAAAGAAACACATTAATTCTATTTTCTTTCAAATTTTTATTACCTGAAATCATTTTTTCAAATATTTGTTGTTGAGGTGTTGAACTTGATGAATCAAGTTCACGATCAATAGTCGTTCGAATAAAATCAAGACAGCCATTCTAAAAAAAATAATCTATTAATAAACATACTGTTAATTATATTAAATATATACTTTGCCAAGTGCACCCCATTCTGTATTAATAACAACTTGTTTTGCTGTTTGATTTTGCTCATCTTTCCATTTAAGTACATTATCAAGATTTTCAAAGTAACATGCATTTATTCCTAATAGACAAGATTTGATAAGAAAATTTTACAAATTTATTGGGATAATATCAAAATCTCGAAAACAAGAATAAAGAAAAAAAGAAATATCGAAAAGACGAAATCTCAAAAAATTGTATTTCCGAAAGAGGAAATCTCGAAAAAACTCGATAATCGAAAGAGAAAATTAGAGAAACTATCTTGAGGGTGTGAGTGTGGGTGTGGGTGAGAAAGATAAAATCACCCATGCCCACCCTTCGAAGTTAGCGTAAGAAAATATCATAGCAGAATGCTTCCCTACGCTTTATGATTATTTTCTAGCTTTTTCCAATTTCGAGGTTTTACATTTTCGAGATTTTGAAAGTAATCCAATTCATTTATTTATTTACCTGTGCCAAGAATAACACCAGCTTTACAATCACGATATATTGAATTACATGCCATTAATGTACCTACTGTATCATTAACTAAAGCTACAACTTGAACTTTTAAACCCTAAAATATTCGTTTTTTCTTGAGGGTGAATTATTTAATTTTTTGTTTACCTTGCGTCGATCAATTGCTTGTTGTAATAAAAGTACAACATCATTACCAACAACACCTGTACAACTAAAACCTTTGGTCCATGATACTAATGTTGCTTGACGTAAACTTGTTTGATTACATGGAAAACTGAATGTAAAAGCTAAGAAAAATAAAAATTCGATTAGAAAGACTACTCTAGTAAACATGACAATACAGAAAATGCTAAATAATAAGAAATTTTAGAGATGAGTTTGGAAATGCATGTCTCTGAATGATTCTCAAGAGATAGACGCGTAAATCACCATCTCGCATGACAATAACAATTCATACTTGCATCGTTACACATAACTAGAATCATATTTATTTGCAATATAAGAATTATTCTAGATTATTTTTTCTTCGAACTAATCGTAATAATTTTCTGAACTAGAATTTGCGGCTGATAGTAATGATATTTGACTAAAACTAAAGAAAGATCTATAAATAGATTATTTCATCGAGACAATATAATATAATCAAAAGAACAACATATTTTCATTTCTGTCATTATGTGTCTCATAGATATTTGCTTTACTATCACTTTTGATAAAGAAATAATTACGTTACCTAAATCAAATTTATAATCCGATGATTTCGATAAAGCTAATTTATTATCATCAATAAATCTTTGTAAACATTCAGCAATATAATCAAATAATTTTTCACCTTCACCTAATAATAATGAATGTGGTATGAGAAATATTTTATTATTCAAACGTAAACGATTTCGTCCTTCAATAATCACATGTGAAACACGAAAATTCGAACCACCTAAATCAACAACTAAATATTCTCCTGTTTCTTGACCATTTGGTCCATAATGAACATATGTTGGAAACATTGCTAAATCATTTTTATCAGTATGATCATTTGATTTTAAACCATTTGTCATTTCTGTATTTAAATTAGCCATAACACGACGAAGTTGGTCTTCTGATAATTGAAATGGTTCAAGAATATTTTTAACTTCATCTCGTAATATAACACGTTTTGTACGTTGAGTATGTTGATGAATATAATAAGCACCAAGACCAATAGCTGTTAAAACACCTGCAGTTATTCCTGCAATTTTCAATGTTTTTAATACATCAATTCGTACTTCAATAATATAATCTGATGAAGACGTCATCTGAAACATTGAATATTTTTTTATATGAGTATGATAAATAATTAAATATCTTATTATTAGTATATTCCCGAAAAAGAACGCAAAACGCTTCATGTGCAGAGAAAAATTCATTAAATATGATGTGCAGATTATATATATCACAAAATTTGTCCTAGAGATTCTTTTAATTCAGTTTTTTTAAACTTCTTCCATTTGTAAACCAAATGCATCTTGATTTGGTGTTTGATGAAAAATTGCATGAAGAGCGATAATAAATACCGATGCACCTATATATAGAAAAATGAATGAACGATTTAATTTTATTCGTTTTCAATTCAATTACCTAGAATCCAAAATATAGCTGAACCAGCTCCAACCATAATCAATAATGGAACACAAAGACAAAGTACAGCTATATATTGTTGTGTCAAAGGAATTTGACGACCTGAATAGAAAAGAATTTATATAAGCCTATTTATGAATTAAATACAATCATATACCCATAATAACGATTTGTTTCTCTCGATTTTTTATATTAACTAAATAACATCCAGCAGCCATTGCTATTAAAATAAAAAGTAAGGATGGTGTTGTAATCCTAATATCATAAAAAGACATAATTTTTTTCTTAAAAGAATTACATGATACTTACACGCAATAAATTGATAAGATAACAATAACAAAAAAATAATTGGTTTGAAAATGTTCAATATTCGAAATAAATCGTCTCATTGCTTAGAAATATATTAAAATAGTTTACTATATATATTTTTAAATAATCTATAAACCTGTTTGAACATTTGCTGGTGGTTTAAATTTAGTTGTATTAAAAAATTCAAACCATGGGCGTAAACTTTGTCGTTGTCGAGTATATAATTCTTGAACATTAATTTTTTGTAAACTGGACAATGACCAATTTGTACTAAAAAGATAAAAATATAGAAAGATAATAATTAAAAATAATACTATGCAAATTACAAAGCATTATCATTTGATACTTCAGCCATTTATTTCAAATTGTAAGAGAGTAATCTGATTTTGTATTTAAAAAAAAAGAAAGCACTGAAATAAATAAAGCAACGGTTGTGAACCAACCAATCCCAAATCCAATACAGATGGCATTAGTTAAAACTTTACGATATACTGAAGATGCTTGATTTAGATTATTCATTTTATAATTTACAACATAAAAATGTACGATAAGAAATTTATGTCTGATTATATGTAATTGATCCAATGTTGGTATTGTTATACAACACTATATTGATGACATCATTTTGATATGCAGGTATTCTTTTTATTAGAAACATAATAAGTAATCGATGTTAACCGTTATACTCACTAAACAGCATTCAATGAGACTAGAAACAGTGTATCGGTCAAGACTATTGATCTGTCAGGTTTATTTAGTGGTTTGTCATACTATAGTCTATGGTTCTACTATTGAGCGTCAAATTATCATAGATTCCTATCTTCAAGCACCATATGCCTAAATCTATCAACATTATTCTTTCAAAATATCCTAGACAATTGCTTGATAAAATCCCCTGAATTTTCCGTATTAACTTATAGTGGATTCTGACAATCTTACATCGATTTCTATACATTCACACAAAATTGTACCTTTTTTTTCTTGTATTTTTCAGTCAAAGGTACATTCGACATATTGTTTTAATTTATATGAAATAACATGTTATGACAATAAAATATGACGTTTAAAATATTTAAATTACTGATATATCATAAGCGTAGAGAGATCGCTATAGATAAAAAATAATAAGTTATAATCGTAAGCATTGCTAACATTTTCGATTTCTCGTGACTTGCTTTCATAGAGCGACATATCGTAACAGATGGCGCTGTCTGAAATCCACATGATTTAGCTAAATTTACCAATGATTTTGCAGATTTTTGCATAGAATCAATGAGTTCTTTTTTTTTATTTCACTTACATCATTCTATGAATTCATACACATTATATTTGTCAATAGTTAATTCATGAATGGACTTTATTTTTTTTGTTTCTGTAATCGTCAGCTGCTTTTAATGACTCATTGACTGACAGATAGTTCGCGTGTGTGTGTTTGTTAATAGTTTTCAAACCATTTCGTCTTTCATTTTCATACATCATAGATGTATTTATGTCCTTACCAACACATCTGACCAGTAATGCTTCTCAATTGCCTTTTTTCTGTTCATCAAATTCACTTGTATTCTATCTCGGTAAAATAAATTTTTTTTTCTTAATATTATATTTTTTTATCACACTATTTATCACAGATGATCCCACTACATTCTCCCAGGTGTTAACACTTTATAATCCATACGACTTTGCTGTTCGTTATAAGGGTAAA
>CAJNOI010001523.1:0-14365 GCA_905250115.1 Adineta steineri | reverse complement strand
AAGTGGTCGGTGCCCACCGTGCCACTGAAAATATCGGTGCCAGTGTTCACTGAACAGCGAAGGTATCTGTTTCTAAAATATTTTTGTGTTAAACCTTATTATTTACAACAATATATCAGTGTGTTCACCGAAAAACTGGACGGTGAGCACCGAATACCGAAAATAAGTGTTCGGTGGACGCTGACACCGATATGTCAGTGGCACGGTGGACACCGACCACTTATATTCAGTGTTCGGTGGACACTGACACCGATATGTCAGTGGCACGGTGAACACCGAACACCGAATATAAGTGTCACTGAAAATCGTTGTCAGTGAAATTCAGTGCTCAGTAAACCGACACTGCACATCCCTACTACGACTTTAAAAGTTATAAAGATAGCCAATACTACTAAAGGTATTCTCAGTGAATGAAACATTAGAAAATGAAATCAGAATATACAAGAAATTTTACTATCTTTACTGGGTTACTAATAAAAATAAGTAGATATTGAAATAGATATTCGATTCTTCATAGTTTGTGTCGTCAGATGATATGAGATCCAATCAGTCAAGTCGAATATTTTAGAAGCAAGACTATCTATTATATTTGCTAAAAACAAACATTCATATTTGTATGTTGAATCCTTGAAATAAAAGTTCTATTAAAAATCTATTTATTATACTTATATACTAAATAAAACTTCGTATAAAAATTCTTTTCAATATGAAGTGAGAATATCGATGATTTTTCAAGATGGATCCTATAAAAAAAAGGATTAAACTACTACACCTTTTATATATACTAAAAGAAAATTTATTCAAAGATAGTTGATTGAACATCTGTGCTAGACATCAGTATGTATACAGGTATAGAAATACAAAAAACTAAGAATTAGTGCATAATGCACATTAACAGTGTATATATTAGTATTTAAATGTCTCATAATAGTGTATTGAAAACTAAATGAATTGCTTTTCATTCTTAGTATCAACTTGTCAATTGATGTTTAATGAACCAACTTCGCTAAGCATAACAAATTCTTCTGATTCCGATTTCAGCGCTGCCATTGTCAATGATTTTAATGGCGATGGTTTATTAGATCTTGTGACCACATATACTGACTTTTACACGGTTGATACAAATTTGTACGTATTTCTGGGAAATGGAGACGGAAATTTTAGAGAAAAAATAACGTGTCCAACGGGCGTGAATAATTATGATGTTCCAGGATTTCTTGCTACTGCTGATTTTAATAATGACGGTCATCAGGATCTCGCTAGTATGAATTATTTGAGCGGCAGCGTAGGTATCCTAGTTGGAGAGGGCAATGGGACTTTTGAAACAATGCAATTATTGACAAGTAATACTTGGTATTTGTTTGTATTCTTTTTTGAGCATCCTTGGTTAACTACAAGCGATTTGAACGGGGACAGTTATATAGATATCGTCTTTATCGACGTTACAAGTTGTAGTATAGGTTTATTTTTTGGATATGGAAATGGAACTTTTACAACTCAAATAACATTGCCTGTAATAGATGATTTTTGTTTTTCATCGGGTATTATCGCTGATTTCAATGGTGACGGTAAACAGGACATCGCTGTCACTCTAGGTCAGAAGAATTACATGTCTGTGATGTTTGGATATAAAAATGGAAGTTTCGAAGAGCCAATGATCTTATCAACAGGAGATTACAGTAGTCCAACTTCAATCATCGCAAATGACTTCAATGGTGACAAATATTTAGACATTGTCGTTGCGAACACAGGCAATTATAATATTGGTGTGTTTCTTGGAAACGCTGATCGAAGTTTTCGAGCACAAATGATATTTCCAATAAAAACTCTTTATCCACCATACTCAATGACTGCCGCTGATTTCAATGGCGATGGCCAACTGGATATTACTTTCACTATTTTTCCAGATGCTGTTGTAAATCATAATTTATATTCTTCAGTAAATTTTGTATATGTGATGACTGGATATGGCAACGGAAGTTTTGGAGAATCAATTCAAGTTTCAACCTGGACTTCGAATCCAGCTTATATTGGTATCGGTGATTTTGATGGTGATGGTGGATTTGATTTGATCCTTCTTGGATACGTCCCAGGCAACGACACTATATTATTAAACACAAGTCCTTGTTCTATACATAACTCTTCAAGTCAATTATATTCATCTACTACTAAATTTCCGTAATATTAATTACAAAAAAAAACAAATTTCAAGAATTATCCACAAATAAAACTTTGCTTGACATTAAAATGCTGTAAATATGGCTTTCGCTTGCTTCAATTTCGCTAATAAAACAATCTTCAAATTCTTTTCATTAATATTCGACTTTTTTAGATTGAAACCAAAATTAATAATAAAGAAAATTCACAATATTTTAATAAATACATGAATAAATCAAAGAGATTATATATTCATCAAAAATAAGCAAAAAAACTAAAAACAGAAGATAGAAATAAAGATTAGAAAAGAAGAAAATAAAATAATGAAAAAAAAACAAGAATTAGCTCATTTACAAGAATGACAAGATCACCAAGTAGTAGATTTATAGAAGATTGGATGAGACATCGAGAGCAAATGAATACAAAAAGAGAAAGAAACAGTTATTATATTTTTTGTTTTTACTTTACTTGGGCGCATCCAATAACTATTGAGATAATGTTGCTCCTACAAGAAAATTTAATTTGATATATTTTCCTCTTACTTCTTTCGATTCTGCAATATTGGTTACATCTGTTATTCTCATTATTCATTTATTTTTAATCCGTATACTATTTCTTTGTTTTTCTACATAACATTGAAATAATACGTAAGTTAACCGCTGACGATGAATTATTCATGAACCTTCTTATATGTCAAAAGTTGAATATTTGATGTATCTAACCTGTAAATTTGAGGGTGTAGCCGTGGGTGTGCGTGAAAAAAAAAGAATGACTTATACCCATACCCACACCCATCCTCAAGATTAACCCAACTATAGTTAC
Organism: Adineta steineri; assembly: GCA_905250115.1. Classification (NCBI taxonomy): domain Eukaryota; kingdom Metazoa; phylum Rotifera; class Eurotatoria; order Adinetida; family Adinetidae; genus Adineta; species Adineta steineri. Next base: position 11,386 of record CAJNOI010001523.1, on the reverse strand, counting down.
ATCATCATCGATAACTTGTCAAATATTTATATGGAAAGCAAATTCATCATTGTAACTATGTTGATTATAATTATATGCGTGAAGAAAACAATCATAATATTCTTACGTCAGTTACAAGTGAAGATAATGTCTGTAACCATGTTGAATAGAGTCAATATGTCACTTACGCTCATATTTAGACACTAAATTTTTCATCTGACATCCTCTACATTCAATTATATCTATAAAAAAAGATAATAGATTCTCCTGCCCTCTATAAACTTTCTCTTTCATCCTTTTACAATGTTTATTATTTAACTACGTTGTTATTATTATTATCATCTTCTATCTTTTAACTTATGTGTGCTTGTCATTTCTTTTCAACTTTTTTTATCTTCATATTACAAGTTTTCATAGACACAATAAACAAGAACGTATACAAATTCGATTAGTTAAAAGTTTGATTATGATGTTGCTTGTCTTGTGGCTTATTTCATTAAAGTTCATTCTTGTACAAACAACACCTATCGAACAATCTAATTCGACAACAACTTTTAGCACTGATAAGTAAAATATCTTTATACTAAAATGAATTTTTTTTCTGATAGAATCGATTGAAATGTAGATTACCAATGGATGGTTCTTTACTTGATTATCGAATTTTACCCTATATTGGTAATGGTCATCTAGCTACAGTTGTATACAATGATGTTATTTATATGAATGGACTTTATAATGGTCAAAATGGTTTGTCTATTGTTTTTCTTCTTTTTTTCTTAATATTTATTTTTCAATTAAAGGTACCAGTCATCGAGCATGTATTCCAAGTACATTAAATTGGCAATTTAAAATTAATTCATCATCATCATTGTATACTTTAAATGTTTCATCAGGTAAAATCTATTTTCTCAGTCATTTTTACTTTGTTATATTCATAGGTATATTCAGTGAAATACTTGAAAATGATAAAGTTCGAATTGAACGACGTCTCTTTGCTTCACAAGAATATACTGAATTATTACTTGCTCATGTAGTACTAATTCGCAAAGCACCTATAGGTTAGATTTTTTTTTTGTCATAATCATTATGTTTTATGTCGAATATTACTGTAGGAACGAGAATTGTTGTACCTATTGAAGTAAATGAAAATACAACGAGTGATGATATCGATTTTGCCAATGCAACTCGTACTTCTCAATATGTGTAAATAATATTTAATCTAATTTTATGCCATTGTTCACTTTTTCTTATTACAGTTTTTTATCTGGTAAAACACGTGAAATTGAAAATAGTCAATTTCAAGCAGAGTCATTACCTGTATTTGTTTATTATACACCGTTACCTGTCCATGGATTAGAACTTAATGAAGACGAAACAAATCGGACATATCTTTTTGTTACGTCGATTGATGGAAATCAATCAAAAGCTAAACAAAGTTTTGATTATGGTAAGCTCTATTTAATGATATTCTTAAAATAGATAAAATATTCGTTGTTGTTTTACAATAGCAACAAATGAGCAACAACCAGATGCTATTTTAGCATCACATATATCACGATGGAATGATGTTTGGTCCAATGGACATATCGATATAGAAGGAGATGATGAATTACAAAGACAAATCAATTCTGCTTTTTATTATATTTTAAGTTCTCTACCACCACTATCAACGAAAAGTAAACCAAAACAATTCTATGGTTTAAGTCCTGGTACTCTTTCATGGGGTGGACATGATGGAGAAGCTTATAGTGGTCATTCATTTTGGGATATGGAAACATGGATGTATCCATCAATTCTTCTTTTCTATCCGACGTAAGTAGAAGTACAATCATTCTGTTGATTGATGAATTCTTTTTATTAGATTGGCCAAAGAAATGTTATCATATCGAATTGCTCTAAGTGATGCTGCAGCTTATAATGCTCGTCTATTTGGTTATGAAGGATGGAGGTATCTAATAAATTATATATATATATATATTTATTTTTTATAATTCTTGTGAATAAGGTTTCCTTGGGAAAGTGCTAGAACTGGTATTGATGTCACACCAGATTGCTGCCCTACAGGTCGACTTTATGAATTGCATATTACGGGCGATATTGCATTTGCAGCTAGACAATATATTGCAGCTACAGGCAATCAAGATTGGTTATTAAATGAACGTGGTGGAGAATTAATCTATGAAACAGCTCGATTTTGGGCTTCACGAGCGATCTATAATACTGATAGAAAACAATATGAAATATTATGTAAATCATTTTTCTGAAATAAAACTATTTCATGTTGTATTTTATATTCTGATAGCTGTGTTACCACCAGATGAAGATGCTGAACCATTTAAAAATAATTCTGTTTATACAAATGCAGTCGCTTCACTTTCTATTCAACTAGCTAATTATGTTAGTTATTTTACTAATAAAACCGTACCACAAAAGTGGTTGGATATTGCATCTAATTTATATTTTCCTTTCGATAATTCAACTCAAGATTATCTTGAATATGATGGTTTTAATTTAAGTAAGTGATGCACTTGATAGACTTTAATTCAAAGAATTCATCATATCTGTATACATTTATATAGAGAATACTACTATTAAACAAGCTGATGTTGTACTTCTTGGTTTTCCATTAATGTGGACAATGAGTGATATAGTTAGACGAAATGATTTATTAGCTTATGAACCTTTAACACGTACTGATGGACCTGCTATGACTTGGTCGATGTATTCGATTGGATTTACTGAATTAGGTAATTTTGATAAAGCTGATCAACTATTTCGACGTTCATATCAAAGCTATGTGCGATCTCCATTCAATGTTAGTTATTTTAATATTTTTTTTTTCATTTAGTTTTCATTTTATTTGAATATTATAGGTATGGACAGAAACTCAACAAGGTGTTGGAACAGTTAATTTTATAACGGGTGTTGGAGGTTTCTTACAAGCTATTCTTTTCGGTTACGGTGGTATTCGTTTAGAATTAAATCAACTTGAATTTAATCCCCGAGGTCATCTACCAGATCAAGCAACGAAATTTACTTTTCATGGTATTAAATATCAAGGATTTATTTTTGATTTGACTATTAATAGCAATATGTATGAAATTTTCGTTCTTGTTCAGAGCAATATCGACTATATTTTTCTTGTATATGAATATGGTGAGCATCATGGTTCACTCAAACTAAATGATCGTCTTTCATTTCCCATTGGCACGCGTCTTATCATTCGTCGATCAATAACTCTTTGTCCTTAACATTATATTTCATTGTCTATTTTTTTTCATTTCTTCAGAATTTGAAATATATTCGTAGCGATATTCCCTGCAATCATGAGGGTGAGGGTAAGATTAATACAATACTCACACCGATACCCTCAAGTTGAATCTGTTTTGATAAAAAGAAAGTAAGTAGATGAAAATTCCTTGAGAAAGACATTGTAGATATTACTAAAATTATGTTTTATATTTATAGGGAACGAACTATAGTTAGATAACATCGGGAAAACGTTGAAGCGAATAAATAATTTTAATAGAAAAGAATTGTAAACAAAATAATTGAATATTTGTTTTATATTCCAAAGAGATATTTAGTATTTATTGAAAAATGAATTCTTTTTATATTGAGAGAAATATTTTTTGAGGGTATGGGTGTAGCTTTATCATTTTATGCACACAACCACACGCTCTAGATGGTGTCACAATATCCTTTGTTACTGACTCAAAGATTTATTCTTGACTTATATGAAATTCGAAAATAAAACAAAAAAAAATTTTTTTTTCTTATTTAAATTTAGAAGGAGATAATTCAGGAGTAAAATCATTTCCAATAATATCACTAAGTATTCGTTCTCCAACATACCATGAATATAATGCAAAATCGACTCTCTGATTAATTCCATAATCAAATCCTGGAAAATATAAATTGTTTTTTATTATTGATTTACATCTACCATCTGTTATTGGTAAAGATGGTTTTTCTGGTGGTAAATGATGATAACGATGATTACTTAAATATTGATTTGTATCATCTAAGAATTGTTCCAGTCCATGTGAAAATCCAGTACATAAAATAATTCCATCAAATTCTTGAATTTCTGAATTTTTTTCAAATATAACTCCTTCTTCAATAATTTCTCTAACACTTCCTTTTATTTCAATTGATTTGTTTTGAAGTAAATCAAAAAAATGCATATCATCAATAAATGTTTTCTTATGTAAAATTATAAATGAAGCAGGTCTTAATACTGGTATTGTCCAATGAATTTCATCGTTAATATGATATATTTTTTCCGAAAACTGTTCATTGAATATTTCCAATATCTCTTTAAAGTTTTCATCTGCCATCGAATATCCCCAATATTGTAATGATTTTTCAATTGCTTGATTAGATAAGTAAGATGTCCAATCTTGTTGTCTCATAAAGTACTGTCCACCACGATGTGCAATAGTGACATGAAATCCAGCATCTGTTAATTCAGTTGAGATTTCTGAAGATGAATGTCCACCTCCAATAATAAGAATTTTTCTATGCTTTGAAATATCAAAGTTCGAGGGATTTTTATAGTCAGCTGAATGAATTATCTTTGTTTTAAAACGATTCATAGATTTCTTTATATTTTCTGGAATGACTGGAACTCGACAGTAAGAAGTTGCAATACAAAGATATTTACAAATGTAAGTTCTTTCAATATTTTCGCCCACGTTAATTCCAGTTACAGTCCAGCAGAACTCTTCATCGTCTTGATTAGAAATTCGTGTTACTCTAAATCCAAATATTATGTGATTTGATATTCCATAATAATCTGCGTATTGCTGTAAGTATATTGGCACTTCGGATTGCAAAAGAAAATGATCTTTATACTTCTCTGAAAGATCATGAGGTGTTTTATATAATCTACTAAGATCATGCATCCGAACAGAATCGTAGGTATGATATTTCCAAAAACCTCCAATACTGTCTGTTTGTTCTAATAAAATATAGTCATGAAAATTATTGTATGCTAATGATCCAGCAACTCCAATTCCACTCCATCCTCCTCCAATAATTACGACGGATTTTTTGAGTACCATTTGTTCTTTCTTAGATTGAAAATAATTATTAATAAAAATAATGATGATGCAAAAACACAAGTGTTGCTTTTTTTCTTCTACAAAGAGAAAAACATACGTCATTACATATAGCTTAATGAAAGACTAGAGTACAATGATAATAAAATACTTGTATATCAAAAGCTTTAGAAGTGTGCTTCTTAATAAATTTAAGTACTTCGAAATTACAGAGTTTAAAGCCATAGGTTCTCATGTTGAAAAAGAAGAAGAAGAAGGCAGATATCAGTCATTCAACGATTATTGTTGTGAATAGTAATAATTAATAAAGATATAAAAGTAGATGCAGTTTAGTAGTGTACATACCTGTTATATACTATTAGAATAGATGAAATTAAAATAAATAGACGAATTAGAACGAGTAGCAGTAGTTTATATCATCTATCATTATGAAGTCGTTGTGCAATAATAAAGAACAAAATCACCTAAAGAGTAATATTCTGAGTCATTGGTTATAATAAATAATAATGAAGATGACATCATCTTTACTCATTCTTGAATAGTCACACACATATCTTTGAAAAGGTGAGACACGTGTTTGTTTGTAACTTTGTGTCGCAATAAAATGACATATTTCTTTCTTTCTTTGCTCTTCTTCATAAATATCATATCTAATAAAACGAATATAACAATAAAGGAATAGTATATTGAGGATGAAGTTGAAGGTATTACTATTATAATAAAGAGTTACTACAACTAGTTTGATCCTTTCTCAGGGTATGAATATATCCTATCTTAACCTTCATCTACGCTCACACTCACATTCATTCGTGTTTCTTCTGCTGGTATTACTCATTTATATAAGAGTAGTCAAAATTTTCAGAATTTTTGAATATGTTACATGTCATTAAAGATCAATATCGAGGATATGAAGTGGGTGTGAGAATGAATTTAATAGAATACTAACACCCACACCCCAAAATTCACTATATTTTCCCTAGACTGTAAGGATAGAACCCTCTCGCAATCTTTCTTTCATGGAAACAGAACAACAGTACTTAACACGTTGACTGTCCCCATACAAAAAAATGAGTACTTGTTCTACGTCCATTTTTTACTTTTTTCGTACTTTTAAAATATATTATTTTTGAAGTGTATTACGTTCATATACCACAAAAATAAGTTTTAAACATATCTTTGATGCTTTTTTTTCCATGCAACACATATGATTCAATTGTCTCTGTTAGAATAATACTATAGAGAAAAACTTGCTAGAAAAAACACAAAACTTTTTCCAAATCAGCTTCCGTCGTTGAAAACAAAATTCGAATTATCGGCGGGGTTAATTGAGGGGGGAGTACATCCTTCCCTATCCCCTGCCCCCCCCCCGCTCTCGCGGGTACTGTTTACATCGTGCCGATAAATTTCAATAGTTTAAATATCATATGCAGCGCGTGCATCATATGTGATGCACGGGACGTCTCAGTCCAAAGTATCGTGTATCACATATGATACACCTGACAGTCAACGTGTTAATATTATATTTCATGTGTCCAGATGATCATCTGAATAAATCTTTTTATGAAGAACAACTGTTTTTTTAATATATTTCGCAGCTTGTTCAAAAATTCCGTTTGTTTTTATAAGATTGTTTGCATATGTGTGGAATTGCGAATATAGAATACGATACTCATCTATCTCGGAAAACTTTTAAATATATCCATCATATCTCTTATTATTCAAAATAATCTTCGTAAAAACTGGAATAAAATTCAAATATTCATTCAATATTTAGGTAAAACTCCAGCCACAGAAGATGGAATACTTATGGAGCACAAGTTAAAGTTGTGCAAATCGATCAGAGATCATTAGATAAGAACTTTATATCTGAATTATATTTAGAATAAATGAAAAATACTAATAATTTATTTTTATTTTAATTGAACAGAAATAACATTTCCGTTTCTTCAATCCATTACCAAGTATAATTATCTAAGACCCATACGCGAGTATAAGATTTTTCTAATAAAAATTGTAAAAAGAGATCTCAACTAGGCAACCACTACATGAAAATTGAATTGGACTTAATTAGGTATTAACTTAATACGAACTGGAAAATCTCCAATTATTTTTCATTTCCAATATAAAAGTGATAAAAATAGGATCAAGATCATCCAGTACTAATATTTACAATAGTAATTTATATGAAATATAGATATATGAAAGAAAAAAAAAGAAATTTTAGATCAGAATGATTTTAAAAATGCGTAAATCAATTTTATATTTATATTCATTTATTTTAAAATTTATTTTTGGTGATAAATGTTTTTCCGCATAAAATACTCTTTTATCATCGAATAAGCGTTGCTAATGAATCTTTTCATTTCTAATTAATTTCAAGTTGAATAGCTTCATTTTCTTCATTATGATGACGTTTCTTTTTTCTCATTACTGTCATGCTATTTATTTCTATTTTTAATAACTTTCTGTTTCCTTCAAAATATTATAATTAATAAAAATGACGACTCGAGGTGATGTTTCCAAAGAAAAATGAAACTGAGAATATTATTTTTGACATGTCAACATTTCTTTGACGTATTTTAATCGCACTATGTGGCATCGAGAAATGGCGCATTATTATTTCCAATTCTTTTCACATATTTTATTTATGTGAGACAATATGCGTATTCAGTTTTTCTTCCTTAAAGAATACGACCAATCAAATACAGTTTATATATAGCAAATAGGTATAACGAAGTATTTTTCGCTATATCGGATATTAAATAAATGATTGACGATTGTTCTTTCAAGCAATTTTTTTAATGTGTCGTTTAAAATATTTTTCAAAATGACGTGTACAGCAAGTACCATCTTAGTGAATGAAAAAAAAGATCTTGTTTTTCCAAAAAGAAATATTGATGGAATTAATGAGAAAAGAAAAAAAAAAACTTGTGTGACGTATTTGTCATTGCAGACGACCTCCCAAGCAGATAATTTTATCTAACGCTCGATTACGAAAGAAAAAGAAAAATACTCTCTCATCATCTTTTTTCTCTTTTTCTCTTTCTCTCATTTAATCTCGGAACGTTTTCTTTTTACCGTAAACATTAGCATTATCTACGATGATGCTGTTAGTTTCATTGAAAATAGTGTTTCTTCTGATCTTAAGTAAAAATATTGAATGCCAAACATTGTATCCAACATCAGCAGGTTATGTTGGTGCGGTCTATACAATGTCGAATGGAGCGGCTATGAATCAAATATTGATTCATAGTATCACTTTAAATGGACAATTGGTAATGTATAACGCAGTGAATACCACTGGAACTGGTGTGAATACTACAACGGCAGATCCACTGTTTTCACAAGGATCTCTAATGGTTTATTCGAATTATTTGTTTGCTGTCAATCCAGGATCAAATTCATTGTCGATGTTTATGATTAATCAATCGGATGCAACACAATTAACATTATTATCGGTACAACCTACAAATGGCATCTTTCCTATATCAGTAACTGTCAACGCCATGTATGTATGTGTTTTAACTGGCGGTACTATTACAGGAATTCGATGTTTTACTTACAATGCATCAGGTCTGTTTGTTGTGTCATCGTTTGATCGAAATCTTACATCGTACATATCTACAACGGTTCCACCTACTGGTCCTGCACGAACATTGAGTCAAATCTTATTTTCAGCAGACAATCTTGCTTTAATTGTTTCTGTCAAAGGTATCAATGTGACAACCCCAGGTTATCTCTTATTTTATCCCATGAGTAGTAATACAAGTGTGTTAGCGTCTAATGCAGTGCAAATGACGCCCACGAATGCTGCTCAACCATTTTCTATGACCCTCGTGGGTACGAATGGTCTATTAGTTACTGACCCCGGTACCAATGGAGTTTTAACTATGACATATTCATCAACAACTGGAATGATTAACAACAGTATGTTAACAGGGGTCAATACAACACTTGCCAGTGCATTATGTTGGTCAACGTATTCACCAAATATTGGTAATTATTATGCCATCGGTGCGGGAACACCAAGCATTGTTGAATTGAATCTTAATCTCACTTCAGCATCTAACCCTGTTCAGATTGTTCAGTATTATCAAGTGCCCAACAATATTGGTGCCCTTGAAGCAACAGTGGTGAGTTTGGCAGGTAAAGATTATCTGTATGTTATAGGTACTACAGCATATGGTATCCGCAGTTATCAACTAAATGCAGCTGGAAATGTTACAGCTCTTGGTACGGTTATTTCACAACCAGGTGATACGACAAACATTCCAAAACTGGCTGGCATTGCTGCGTTTGTTCAAACTCAATCATCGTTGACCTCAACAACATCGACGACATCAACAACATCAACAACATCGACAACATCGACGACATCGACGACATCAACAACTTCGACAACATCAACAACATCAACAACATCGGTATCAACAACATCAACAACATCGGTATCAACAACTTCGACAACATCAACAACGTCGGTATCAACAACATCGACAGCATCGACGACAACATCGGCATTAACAGCATCAACAACGACAACAACAGCAATAACAGCAACAGTGACAACGACAACAACAGCCACAACGTCGACAACATCGAAATCATCGGCTGAAATGCTTATAACGTCGGTAATTACTATTATGGTTTGCATGGCATTTATTTTCAGTGGTTGAGAGCAATATACATGAACCACATAACTTACATTATACCCGCTACCAATTATATATTCATCATTTGCTTTTTGTCTCGTTTTTTCTGTATTTCAACATTTCATATGAATAAACCAGCTATTCTTGCTACTCAAATCATTTCAACTTCTCCATGAATAATTGTCGAAAGAAATATTCAATTATGATAGAGAAAGATGAATACTAGAAATGTGAAATTTCATTTCGATTAAATTCAAATAAACAGAATTGCAACCCGTACAGTTTTTGAATATTGTTATTTATTTTTAGGCGATTCAAAGATTATGTATCTCAGATTTCTTTAGTATTTGTTCGTCTAAATTTAAGGGTGGTTGTGGAATGTGAGAATATTGTATTTATCCTTTGCCCTCATCCAACCATTTGACTTTAATGGATAATGATGTAATTTATTGAAAGGAGATTGAAATAATAATATCAAATATTTGACAACATATAAATTTCCTGCTACTATTGTGTAAGTCGATATTTATCGTGAAATATTGAGTCGAGGAATTGATTGATCATGCAATTTAGGATGATCTTTTATTTTTATATTTGATGCTAAATTGCAACGATTCAATTTTCTGATAAGTGATGAAAGGTAAGTTGATATTTAATGCTTTTTTATTATGTATAATATCAGCACAGCTTTGTTGATCATGGATTTTTGTGTGTACTCAGATATTTCTCTCGTCATTTATTAATGTATGAACTAAATAGAAAAAAAACAGAAGAACTTTTATATATTGTTTTTAAAAGTTTGTCACATGTATTACTCCACTCAAAAAAGTAATAAAAAATGATCGACTTTCTCATAGGCCAATAAATTGATTTTATATCTTATATTTTGTTGATTGTTCTGTTTTTTTGTGTTTGTTAAAATTGTAATAAACTTCTTTCTCTAATGTGATAACAGATCAGTGATAATTCAAAAACACATATTAAAAACTACCGTTTGGATGTCGTTTGATGGATGTATAAGTAAATGAAAAGATACCTACCCGTACTTGCTCTTGCTTATCAACACTTTTAATCTTTTGTCATAGATCTTACTTTCTCATAGGTCAATGGATTTATAATTCTTCTATCACATTACTGCCATGTCAAGTTCTTATATTCAGTATATTTTAACTAATATTTCATTTACTTTTCATTGATATTGCTGGTTTCAGTTTCACTTCTATATCAAACTATTAATTTTATGCGAGGAAATTTAAGATCTAATCATGTCCTCAAGTTAGTCTATTTATTTAATATATGGATTCTTTCCACTTTATTCTATTTTATCGTTTCATTACCTGGATCGTTCTCTGCGTTCTTTAATATATGACGCATGATATGAGTTTGATGAGGGTGTGGGTAATTATCTCCATTTCTCGCTCATCTATTTCAAAGAAATTTGTCATCAACAGCTTATAATTGATTTATATAATTTTACGATCGAACAAAAACATAGAATAGCACATTCATAATCATTTAGTGTTTCTTTAAGTTACTTTTTTCTTTCTCTAAATAGTCATACGATCATTATCGCCACAGATGTGGAGCTAATGTTTTGAGAATGATGATTTTATCTGTTTTACTACTGTGAATATTGAAATATTTTAAAAAAAAGAAGAACGAAAAAAGCCAGCTGTTGTCTCATTGTTAATA
>CAJNOI010001522.1:0-14373 GCA_905250115.1 Adineta steineri | reverse complement strand
CCACACCCACACCACACCACACCCACACCAACACCCACACCAACGTCCACACCCACACTCACATTCTGCCCTTTTCACGTATATATTACTAATGATTTCTCTTGGCGAAATGAAGAAATGCATAGAGGACAATCGATTCACAAATTATAAGCAATGTTGAATGAAGGCTTTATTATATCGACTTAGGAAGAGTGACAAACAAAGTCAGTACTCAAACTTGGTAAGAACTCTTGGTTCTCTTTCCAAGTGATAATAATATTACTCACTTTGAAAGAATTTCATCTGTGCTTGTAATAGATTAGAACAAACCTTCATATATATGCCAGAGATAATGTTATATCATCAAAAGAAACTTACAAAACATGAATTCTTTCTCTCTGTTTTGCAACAACAAGCAATGCCGTTCTTTAGCCATGAAACTTCTAAAAAAAACCAAGCTTTCAGAGTTCTTGTCACAGAATTAGATCAAATGGGTGTGCGTGTGTGTAGATGTATTATACTTCACACACACACCCTCACTGCTTTAATAAAACACCATCGATATCGAGGAATATTGAGTTATCATTAACTTTTAAATCACCTGACCATAAAAGAAAATAAGAATTCTAGATGGTTCGAGATTGAGAAAATCATTTGCGAGTATTGTTTTTCACCGATGTACTTTAAAAGAACAATAAGAGAAGCATGTTTATTAATCTGGAGAAGAACGGAAAAAAATTCAACAAAAGATTTTTTTGTCATTGAAAGAAAAATCAGACATTTCAATCAAAACAAAAGAAACGGAGCACTTCGATTATTTCTTCCAGTAACTGTAGAAGAAGCGACGAATAAGGTAAGTCTGATCAATCGAAAATAAAATTCAAAAGCCAGGAGATTTCATTGAAAAGAGTGTCGAGATATACAAACGTTGTTTTATAATTCATAATCTGGATGATATAGTCAAGACGAGCGATATTAATAACGTAGTTACCAGGACCTTTCAAAGGCATAATGTGCCATCGTCATTGTTTTCTGGAAGTGAATTTTCTATGACCCGACAGCTATCTAAAAATTATGTGTGGTCTGAGAGTTCAATTACCTACGGATTCATCTCCCGATAAATTGATTAAAACTGGTACGTGGATATAGGTATTATTTATATCATTCACCCACACTTTTTTAAGTGATTTATTTCACATTTTATGACCTATCATACTATATTAGTCTGACAAATTTTAGATTATTGATATATCTATTTCTTGAAGAATTTTATAACTGATGGATCCAATTTCTTTTTCAACAACCTCAAAAATCTTTCTCAAATCATACATCTCGATCAATTATGGATAATGACACACTCAAATTTGCAATCAACCATGTGCATAAATTTCGAATTTAAGATAAGCCATTTTTGTTGCATCTTTATCGTATTTACTTCACTCGTTTTATTTTTCGCTGGTCCTTGGAAACTTTGTTCTAGGACGACAGTCAGTAGACTCTCTCGTCAAGTACAAGACAATCGAATTCCAGTAATTGTGCATTTTGTCATTGGACAAGGTGACAGAGGAAAAGCTCAGCACAAATACGAAGTCTCTTCTCAGTTCTCATTTATCAACTACATAACATTTCTTTCTGCTCGTCGTCATCTTCATCCAGAGAAAATTTTAGTTCATTATTATGTGGAACCGAATACATTTTGGTGGAATAAAACAAAAAATGATCCTGAAATCAATGTTACACTTGTTAAGAGTCGACTAGTAGAAAGGATTTTTCAAAAATCAGTAGATCACCATGCTCACCGTGGAGATATTATGCGATTAGAAGTACTCATTGAATATGGTGGAATCTATTTGGACATAGATGTTTTAGTGCTTCGTTCTTTTGCACCATTGCTCAATATAAGCGATGTAGTTATGGCACACCAAGATGATGATCCGAAAACAGCTTGCAATGCAGTGATCCTTGCTAAGAAGAATGCAGCTTTCCTCAGACGCTTATACCATTCCTATCAAAGTTACAATAGCAGCTGTTGGGATTGTCATTCAGTGAAACTTCCAGGACAATTAGCATCAATTTACATTGACGAAGTAATGGTGTTGCCTACTGATACTTTCTTTCGCCCCAGCTGGAACGAACCCAACAAATTTTTTGAGTCAAATGATTATAATTTCACATCAAACTATGCAGTCCATCTCTGGAATAGTAGAAATAATCATTATTTAAGTGTGCTAACACCTGATATAGTCTTAAGTAGCAAAACCACATTCGGAAGAATGCTGCGACATGCCATTGACAATAGTACATTTCTCAAACTTAAAGGACTCGAGGCCGTACACGTCAAGAATTAATTCTCTATTCATCTCAGAATACATCCACACTCTATTTTACTTTCAATAAAAAAATACAAAAAGCAAATTATAATTTCTTTTTGATATCTTCAAGGTTTTTCCTCAATTGTTGAAGAGTGGGATGATTTGATGATAATGACTGTTGTCCATTTTGTACAGCACGTTCATAAAATGAATGAGCTTTTGAATAATTACCCATATTCTCATACACCGCACCGATGTTATTGTATGAAGTATACAAATCAGGATGATTGAAAGGAAGTGATTGTTGTCCAATAGCAAGATCTTTCTCATAATAAGAGAGTGCTTTTAGATAATCACCCATACTGTCATATACTAAACCAATATTGTTGTAAGTACTACCTAAATTAGGATGATTGGATGGAAGTGATTGTTCTTGAATTGTAAGAGCTTTTTCATGAGATAAAAGTGCTTTTGGATAATCACGCATCTCTCTATACACATTGCCAATGTTATTGTAGGAAGCACCTAAATCAGGATGGTTAGACGGAAGTGATTGTTGTCGAATTGTAAGAGCTTTCTCAAAATAAGAAAGTGCTTTTGGATAATCACTCATGCTATAATACACATTACCGATTGCCATGTAGGAGCAAGTCAAATCAGGATGATTAGATGGAAGTGATTGTTGTCGAATTGCAAGAGCTTTTTCATAATATGAGAATGCTTTTGAATAATCACCCATATTGTAATACACCATACCGATATTATTGTAGGAAGTAGCCAAATCAGGATGATTGGAAGGAAGTGTTTGTTGTTGAAATGCAAGAGCTTTTTCATGAGATGAAAGTGCTTTTGAATAATCACCCATCTTTCTGTACACATTACCGATGTTGCCATCAGGAGAAGCCAAATCAGGATGATTAGATGGAAGTGATTTTTGTCGAATTGCAAGAGCTTTTTCATGAGATAAAAGTGCTTTTGAATAATCAGCCATGTTATAGTATACTATACCGATGTTGTTGTAGAAAGTAGCTAAATCAGGATGATTGGGTGGAAGTGATAGGTGTTGAATTGCAAGGGCTTTTTCATGAAATAAAAGTGCTTTTGGATAATCACCCATCTTTGTATATATATTACCAATGTTGTTATAGGAAACACCTAAATCAGGGTGATTATTTGGAAGTGCTTGTTGTCGAATTGCAAGAGCTTTTTCATGAGATAAGAGTGCATTTGAATAATCACCCATATTGTAGAATACCATGCCGATATTGTTGTAGGAAGAAGCCAAATCAGGATGAACGGAAGGAAGTGACTGCTGTTTAATTGAAAGGGCTTTCTCATAATAGGAAAGTGCTTTTGAATAATCACCCATCTTCGAATATACCAAACCTATATTGTTATAAGAAGCACCTAGACCAGGATGATTGGAAGGAAGTGATTGTTGTCCAATTACAAGATCTTTTTCATAAAAAGAAAGTGCTTTTGGATAATCACCCATGCTGTAGTACACACTACCGATGTTGTTATAGGAAGCACCCAGATCAGGATGATCGAGTGGAAGTGATTGTTGACGAATTGTAAGGGATTTTTCATGAAATAAAAGTGCTTTTGGATAATCATGCATATTCTTATACACGTTACCGATGTTGTTATAGCAAGAAGCTAACTTAAAATGATTGGAAGGAAGAGTTTTTTGATCGATAGCAAGTGATTTGTTATAATATATAAGTGCTTCTTGATATTCTCCTTGATTACGTTTAATCATGCCTAATTGATGATAAATCGGTGCCTTATTACTTTCATGTCTTGTTTGATGAAGTAAAACTTCATAAACTTCTTGAGCTTTGGTAAATTGACCCATTTTAATTAGCAATAATCCCAATCTGTCCCATCCTTCTACATCTGGAAAAGTTTCTTGACGTAGACGGTCAGTAAGACTACGAAGACCTTCGTCGTTGTCATCCGTTAATGCTAAATTCACTTGATAGAGATGATTATTTTCATCCATAAGTTTAATATCTTCAATGCGAAAAATAGTATGCATAGAGAAGAGAACTTCATCTTCCGTCTGAAAATGACTAACATCACTAATAGAAGCAAATGGAGTAGTTGAGCGAGCAGAATTAATAGACATAACAAATAGAATTCCAACAAGATCAGGATTTGTAGCAGCTTGCCGAGTAAATTTTAGAGACACATCACGATTTTTACTAGTCGATAAAAAGTTATTAAATGAAAGAAGTCCACCTTTAGTTTTTGTCATTTCGGTGAAATCTTCTTTCGAAAGACCTTGTCCACGATAAACTGTAAATATTTTATCCGATGAATCATCATCAAATTGTTCCCAATGTAGCCGCTGAATATCACGATGTAAATCATTAATAAAGAAACCCATTCGAATAATAATATCAACATCCATTAATCGTAATCCATGATTAAGCATAGGATATAGAAAACATGGATAAGTATACCACCAAATAGGTGTTTGATCATGATAATGACGTTCCAGTTTTGTAATTTTACGCGATTCATACTCATTTTCGACAAATGCATCACGACAGTACTGAATATAGTCATTGATGTGCTCACCTACGAAGTTGATGGTTAATAAGATCTCTTTCAAAATTTGAGTATACATAAATGATGGATCTAATTGGTCTAATTTCATAGTTGATGCTACAAAACTAATTGAAGTGGCATTTTCCTCACATTGATGAGCAGTTTGTTTAAGAGCTTCACAGATTGGTATTATATCTGTGAAAACCCCTTTTATTTTCGGCCATTCTTTGGCCCATTGTTCATGCCATTTTTGATTGTTACAAAAAACAAAAATGGTATCTACTTGGGACATATCATGAACATGAAGCACAATATGTTGTCCAAGTGAACCAGAAACAATCAGACATACTTTGTTATTTGTAATGGTTTGAATAAATTCAATACATTGTTTATCATCTGTAAATGTGTTTACGTTGTTAACTACACGTTTCAATTGCTTGATTGTATTATTACCATCATCATTATTATCGTCAATGTTGCTGTCCAACCAAACTAAAACAACATTTTGCATTCTTTGCAAGTTAACACACCGATTTGCATTTGCATTCGTGGTAACGTCTGATTTGCTACTTGCCATTGACTATTTTTTACGTGTAATATAAATGTGTTGTGAGTGAAAGAATCATGAAAAACGACTCATGTGGAAAGGTGGTTAGACAAAAACATGCGGTTTGATGCGCTTTCTCTATACAACACGTTGCAACGTAGTTAGAAAAAAACGAATTGCCTCTCAACGCGTGTCGAAGATATATTTTCAGTGAAATTCGAATGTATAAATGAACAGTTTTCTAAAACAATTTTTTTATTATTTCAACAAATTAATTGTTACAATAAATAGTAATATGTACAAAATTGATCACATCCTTTTTTATAATCAGTTTGTTATTGATTCTATACGAATTGGAATAGTAAGAATAAGTTGTTGTGTTTTGCGTACGAATTTAGCAGTTAATTTTTCAATATCAAACGTACTAGTACAGTTTTCTATGTTCACTTTCTTGCGTTCTTTCATATTAAGTTTTAGACGCATATGTAGTTTGGAACATTCAATTTGTACAATTTCTTCCAAAGGTAAAACAGTTAGATCACAATCAGCTACACCTTCACATTCAGGTAACGAAATACGAATAATTAAAGATGTATTATTATTAGTAATCTCTTCTGTAAACGTTGGAATGGTCCATAATTCTTCAATTAATACAGGCGGTTTGGTATTTTTCTTTTGTTCTTTTTCCTGCTTCTTAGATGATAATGATGTTGATTGATCAGTCATAGTCATTGATGAAAGCTGTTTCATTAATGATGGACTAAGACCATTATCAGATAATTCTTCAATATCTTCATTATTTTCCTTATTTTTTGATATTGGTTTAAGAAAACTTTTTTGAATTTCTTCAATATTACCGATCATTTTTTCATCAAGAATTTTATAATGATCACAATCAACTTGAAAATTATGTTGTGATGCTATTAAATGAAATGTTGATTGAATTAACTGACCATGAGGAATATCTTTCATTATATTTGGATGTACAGCAATATTCATAATAATACAACATTCTTAATATAAATATATTATATATAGCTTAACAAAAATCTAATAAAAATTTTACTATTATTATGAGTTGTTTCTATTGGTTTTAGAGGATAAAATTTTATTGATTCATCAGTTGCTTCTGGAACTGGTAATCGTGTCCAAGTAAATATATTCAAATAGAAAATTTTGATTTTAGAATTATTCTAAATACAGACAAAATATACTTAAATTTTTATAACTATTGTTCTAATAAATTTACATATAATTTAGATTCAACTGCTAACGTAGGTGTTGGTGGTGCCATAAATTCTTTTCCTTCTTTTAGAGTTTTTTGAATATAACTTCTATATAAGAAATAAATAATAGAACATGAATTCGAATAGAGACAAAAAGTCTCTCACTTACCGATGAAACTTACTTATAAGCTGTTGGATCACTTGATGCTAATTCATCAAGCATATCCCATACACGTTTAGCTTTATCCATCATATCATTTGACGATGAATTCGTTGAAGTTGGAAGTCGAAACATATCCATTATTAAGTAGATATTGAAAGAACAAAAAATATCAGAATGAACTCTTACAAGACTCATTAAATAAGATTCAAATTGGTTTCCAAGGTAATTACAGAAAAAAATTTATTACAAATATTTAATATATTTTCAAATTAGTAAATAACTGTAAATTACTAATTTTCTTTTGATGTATTTATTTACAAAGAAAGAAAGATGTCACTAAATCTAATAGATCTCAAATGGAATTTTTCTATTGGTCACTTGTATTAACAACTTATTCCCTTCATATGATTGATAGTTTATGAAAAAAAAAAGTTGAATGAAGGATGTATTCCCATGCACACTTTCCTTAATAGTTTATTTTTTTTACTAGATTATAAATTAATCAATGACTGCATTGGCAACTACAACAAGTAATACTAGTTCCAAAGATGAAGATGTGGCTTTTTGGCTACATAATAAACTTGGCTCTCATGTTGATCTATGGTCATCATTTAGTATCAGTTCTACATTAACACAAGAACATTTATTATCCATAAAATCCATTTTATGGAGTTTAGATACACTTGTTAAAGTTAAATTATTACTTTCATTCATTCACATACCGAAACGAAATATAAATGAAGTAAATAACAAAAAACTTTCTTTTTCTATATTATACTGAAAAAATCTTGTTTTTTCTATATTTTAGTGGGAAAGTTTATTGCAAGATATTGTTGAATTAAGTCGAAAAGATAATGTTGGTGATCAATGGGTTGCTGTTATTAGTGAAATAATGAAAACATTCCCAGATAAATCATTATTTAATCTCGATTTAACTGATCAAGAATGTGAAGGTTTTACTGATGGAATACAAGAATTAAGAAAAGCAGGTTTGTTTCGGTTTTTTATTTTCCTATATTTTAATGCATTGATTATCTCTTTTTTAGTTAAAAAAAATAATGATACAACACATTTACCATTAGAATCATGTTATTTAGGAAGAAGTGCATTAAAAATGTTAACAGGTGATATACCAAATCCATCGAAATGTTTTAGTCTTATACGTAAAGCAAAATCTGCAAGAATTAGACAAGAATTATTAGAAAAAAGTTTGATAAAATCTTATTATATTTATTTGTTATTGTATCAATCGATTATTTAGGTGCACAAACATCTAAAACTAAGAAAACATCCGATTATGCAGCTATTACTGGATCTCGACGATCAGCTGATGAATATTGTAAAATAAGAATTCATTTTTTCTTTCAAAGAAGTTATTTTTTTTATATAGCATCATTTTATTCTTCATCAACTCCAACTTCGAAACCGTCAAATGTTGGTTTTCTTAAATCAAATCCAATAAGTACAACATCAGGAATTAGTGGTACATCACGTTTACATAATCGTCGCGAAGGAGGAAATGTCAAAGTAACAAAAACTATTTATTTTGTTTTGTATATAATTAATTTAATGTTTTATTTTAGCTTCTTTCATTAGAAGAAGAACAAGCATTGAATGATAATAAAAAACGAAAGAAAACTGTCGGTAAGTAATTCAATTAAATTTTTATATTTAATTATTTATTATATTTATAGTGGATGATGATGACAATGTTACTGAAAAAAAATCTAATCGTAGTAAAAAACCGACTACACAACCACAAAGTATTGATCGACTCGATAGTACAACTGATGATTTATCAACTACACCAACAACAACTACTACGACTCATAATGAACTACAAGAATTTTCTATTCCAAATAATTTTGAACAATTTACTCCTTTGATTTCGGTATAAATTAAATTAATATGTATATTTCAAGTATTCTGTTTCTTTTTAGCACGCAACGTATGCACCACTAAGTCTTAATGAAATGCCAGCTACACCTAATCCTGTAATGAATAGTAAGTATTCGTTTCTATTGTCATAGATTGAAAACTTCTTTTTCAATGAATAGATGCGGCAAATGATATAATCTACGGTCTTCATCAATCACGTATAGATAGAAATTATTCCAATAATAATAATAACAACAATAATAACAATAATAATAATAATAATAACTCATCCGAACAAGATAGACTATTAAATACTTCACCGATCCGATCCGATCTTAAATTAACGGTAAATATTATACTATATTTCTCTTAAATATTTTATCATACAATTGTTTTTTAGAATGACCAAATTACATTTGCTCGGGATCTTTTTCGTACAAGTACATGTTTAACTCGAACCGATAAAAGTCGAATATTAACTTTTATTGCTGGTGTTCGTGGTATGTAAAAGTACTGAAATGAATTTATTTTTCTTTCAACGTTCTATTCCATAGATCGTTCACTAGAAGATAATAAGTCAGACAATCCAATTGTAACAATAAAATTAAGTGAAAAAGATGAAACAATACCTGATCAAAGTACAGGTCAACCTCAACAATATTTTGCTGAAACATTCTTTCAAATGAATACATCAACTGGTGAATGGAAACGTATTAAAAAATTACGACCATTAAATCAAGTCAATTAAGAATAAAATATCTATATTGATTCATTTTTTTGTGTTTTTCTTCTTTCTGTTAGTGTTTTTGTATAGTTGATATTTCATTTTTCGCCTTTTTCTTTTTTCTTTGGATCGTATATATATATACATGAATATATGTAAATAAAGTTAAGAAAAAAAACAATGTATAAAACTTCATTGTTTTTCTTTCTAGATGTAAATAAAACAATGGATGGATGACAAGTGGATATGTTAAAACTATCAATGCATTCATCAAATATCAATCAAGACTTTACGTAAGTGGATTTCTTTTTTGTTACGAATAGTTTACCTTCCTGATTTTATCAATTGTTAGTGTAAATTTGAGAGCAATTAATTTGATCTAATTAAATTAGTACCGTTAGTTCTGACTGATGTAGAACGTTTTTTAGTATTTAATGTTCTTGTCTAATTATGTATTGAAAATGTGTTATCGTAAGAAAAAAGATTTATGATTCATTTGAGTATGATGATAACATATAGTATTGCAAAAACAGAAAATTATTCTTGATATATAGTGAGTCATATCGCAACAATCATATGTCATAATCATGAACAATTTTCTCCCTCTTATTATTCATATACTTATGACCAAAAGCTTGGAATCCGTTGGTATACTTTTCTCTTAAGATAAATAAATAAACGATAATAAATAGAAATTATTTATATACTTAGATACTAGTTCTACTCGTCTTTCGTTCGTCTGTTAAAATAAAGGAGATATCGGTCAAGGAGTCATTACATTATTTATTTGTCTTATTATCTTTCGTTATATACATTCCAAAATGCTTTTGACATTGTAGTTAGATCGAGGAATCAAAGAATTTCTCTTACTAATTTTTATAAAAGTAGTTATCTTTGACATTGAAATAAAACTGAAAAATAACAACAATATTTCAATTAAATAACATATAAACAAAAAAATATCGAATCTTTAACCATATAAAATCACTAATGAATATCCTTGATTGGTGATATCAATCGAATAATTGATAAAATCAAATATACTTCATGCATCATCTAACGGCCTATTGAAATATATAATAGATTGCATAAACATCATCATCTATTTTGATATTTTCGTTTTTCAAAATAGAACATTTTTTTTATATATGAATATAAAATAATGATAAATCACTATTGTCAGTAATCGATTAATCACAGCGTGGTATGTACATGTTATCTATTGTTATTACAACATCATCTATCTTAAAAAGAAAAAGCTAAATGAGTTAATCAGCTATGATAATCATGTAATTTATATTTAGAAAAAAATTAGAAATAAATTTGATGATACAAGTGTTAAAAGTAAAATATTAGTAGAAAAGAGTAGCTTATTGATTGTATAATCAATATTTATCGATTTTGAGGACAATACAGAAAAGGAAAACCTTGATTGTACACTATTTGTGGAGTATCAGTTAGTGCAAATGTGGCGCAATATATGTCATCAGTTATATCAAATGTCGTCTCTAGAGATGTAGTAATTTATTATTTGTCTACATTGACCCTGAATACATATTGCTATTCTTTTATAACAATAGTAAAATCTCTTTATTTTAGTAAATTAGTTATCAAGACTTTTTTTTTTTATCTTTGTTCGAACTGATCTGAAATGTTAATTTTCAGAAAAAAAAAGAAAATTTTTTTTTACTCCCAATGACCGAACTCATTTTGAGACATATATACATATGTATATATATAATCAATTCAATTCTTTTGTTCAAAGGTGATCATCGATTGATGGTGAGAGAGATTAGAAACGACAGACTATTATTATACTAAGGCAATTATACCCGATTGATAGAGAGTCATTTACATATGAACACTGTTTGACATCGTCTGCTGTTTTTTTTTTTGTAATAATGTATAAGATCAGATTTTATTTTTGCTTTGTTCTATTAGACGAAAATTTGTTTTGGGAAAAATATAATTCATATCTATAAATATAGGCTGTCAACAGTAGTTCTATATTGTACTGAATAACATTATTAATTCCGTTGTTCATTAATATCTATCGTCGTATTAGACAAAAAAAAGTCAGAAATTGATATTGTTCTTTACTTCTCTTACTACCCTATTCTAATAATATGCAGACAACAACATCTATCTCGCCTTTATACTACTGTTGTTTGAGTAGAGAGAGAGAGAGAAAAAGAAGGCAAGTTCTTCGATGCTTAACTATGTCGTATATATATATACATATATATATGTAAGGGAGGTAAGATGAGAGATGTTCGTAGAGTGGAAGCATGGCGAAAGATAAGCTTTTCTTTCTCTTCTCCCTATACACTCATTGGCAAATATGTACAAAACGCCGTCATTTTTCTTTTCTCTTTTTGGGTTCCATTGTTCTGTTGAGTGTTATATATATATATATATGTATATATATACATATACAACGAAGAATCTTCTATATGCTTCCGTTGCATAATTTTCTCGTATTTTTTTGTCCGGAAAGAAACGAAGAACAGGAAAAAAGAGAAAAAGAAGAAGAAGAAGAAGAAGTTACGACGATACCTACTGGTTTTTCTCTTGTAGTTTGTTGTTATACTGATGATCTCTATTTGATCATTGCGATAGACTGTTTACGCGCGCTTATGAGAACATTTTTTTCCTTTCCCTCGTTGATATATTAATACTGACGTCCATTTTTATGCATATATAACAGGAAAAAAAGGTCCTTCGAGTTTCATAAAAATAAAAAAGAGTACGCGTCCTATGAGTAATATTTCAATAAATAAGTTTCATTTAGTATGTCGATTTATATTCATATCCTTGTTTTCTAGTTGACCTTTTGATAAAAAAACAAAACAGCTAAAGATTTTTATTTACTCACCAAATATTATACAAAATAAAAAAAACATATATTTATTTTAGATGATGTAGTAGAAGTCATTTTCAAGAATCTCCATTGCAATGAATTTGTTCGAATATCGAACATAATGTCGAGTTCATCATTAGCTTCATCGACAACTAATACTTACAGTGAAAGTATTGGATTAAATGGAAGTTCACCAACATTACAATGTCGTGTACAATATCTTGATGATACTGATCCATTTTCAAGTGTTAATCTACCTGAACCAGCTCGACCACCATCATTTACATTTCTTACATCAACTATTTTAAGTAATCAATTAAGTAGTATACATAAAGTACTGAATGCACCACATAAAGTAAATTTAATTCTCATGATTATACAATAAAATAAAAAACATATGTTCTAGGTTGCTGATTGTACACTTCAATTATGTCGACAAGATGGAAGTAGAACTGAACTTGGACCATATCTTGAACTTGATCAAACACTTGATGAACAAAGAGAAGACATTGACGCTTTTACAGAAGGGTTAGTAGTTATTCATATTTATATTGATCCACATGGGTTCATTATATGTTTCTCTATCTATATATTATTATTATTATCAATCAATCATAATACATGCCCTTTAGTTTTTTTTCTCTTACTGTGTTAATCACCATATTGCATTTCTTGTTTTTCTATTTTTAAATTTAGACGTAAATGGTCAATTGTCCTTCGTACTCAATTAAGTGTGCGTGTTAATGCTTGTATAGGTAAAATAGAATGAACATATAATATGATTCATTGATAAAACAAAATATTTTGCTTGTAGACAAACTATTAAATTCAGATGGACGAGAATTACGACGATCACTTTTTTCACTGAAACAAATTTTTCAAGTAAAATAAATGTTTTATTATTGTAACTACAAAATTTTATAACTTTTCATGTTTAAAGGATGATAAAGATCTTGTACATGAGTTTGTTAACAATCAGGGTTTACAATGTTTAGTTAAAATAGGTGGAGCAGCTGATCAAAACTATCAAAACTATATTTTACGAGGTATAAAGACTTTTCCATTTATTTTTCTTTAAGAAAAATTATTTTACTATCTAGCACTCGGTCAATTAATGCTTTATGTTGATGGAATGAATGCTGTGATGAATCAAAATGAAGTAGTACAATGGCTTTATTCATTAGTTGAATCTAATGTATGAATTGAAAACTTGATTATTTTCCTTTTAATTTAAAAAAATTATTTCTATTCATCTAGTTTCGACTTGTTGTTAAAACAAGTTTAAAACTTTTAATTGTATTTGCTGAATATACAGAAACAAATGCACTATTAATTCTATCAGCTGTAACACATGTTGATCGAGCAGCAAAACATTTATTATGGTCAAATGCAATGAAAATTTTAAATGAAATGGATAATTCAGCATCAGAAGTTGTTCTATTAATAATAACATTATTCAATACAGTTTTATCAGCTATACCTGATCAAGATACATTCTATGATATGACGGATGCATTAGAAAAACAAGGAATGCAAAAATGTACACAATTTTTTCTTAATCGAAAACCAGCTGAACCAGATCTTGTCGAACAATTTAATATCTATGATGTAAGTTAGAAGAAAATGATGTATACTCTATAATGTAGAACCTAAATTTGACAAATTAGACTTCCTTGAGAATAAACGATTATTCTAAATTGTTTATCATAATGTTACAGCCAAGGTTGCTCAAGATATATGTATAGTGTACTAGTCATTGATATCGATAAACAAAGCAAAGAGTTATCTATTTACGAAATAATGAGAACAGGAAGAAATTTTCTCGGAAGTATCAATAGTGTAATTCACATCAAAATCTAGACTGAAAGTTTAGAGATATGAAGAACGAATCCGATAAATATTTTATTTGCTTGAGAATATGTGAAGAATGAAACTAAAGGCATGAATCAAATTTAAACGAGTTTTATACACGGAGGTTATTATCATCATACTTAAACATTGTTTTTTTGTGGTAATAACTGGAAAATAAGTTACTAATCAAATAAAATGTGTAACTAGTTACTTGTTATTTGGAAAAAAATTCGAATGCTAGATATAATGATGATCTATTTGTAATGTTGACAGTTCT
>CAJNOI010001521.1:0-14376 GCA_905250115.1 Adineta steineri | reverse complement strand
ATATAATAATTAATATATCATTAGTATGCATAATAATTGTCTTATTTCAATTTACAGATCAACTTAAAACATCTATAATGAAAAGAATAGGACATCCACCAAATGCTGTACTACCAGGTGTGCCATAAACCACGACAATTAACCGAAATTTTCAGATTTTATTAACTTAAATAAACTTCGAATAAAACATCTGAATTAGAAACTTTCATTGTAACATCCAACTGAAATATGCTCATTACACTTGTCGTACTAAATATCACAAACATATTCTATAGACTAAACTAACTTGTAGTCAAAACAAACGACATTATGTTCTCATTGATAAAGAATTAAAAGAAAATACAATCTAACGATTACTTCGCAGAGACTCGGCGTAGGTAAGCGAAACTCTACTCTTTATCCGCATTCAGATCCATATCCTCGTTAGTACATTTATTAAGAGCGTATTATGAACTTATATTTGCAGCTCACTTCTGATCATTGTTAACAAATGACGTCTTATTTTTACCTATTTTCTACTCGAAATGTATATATTGAAGGTGTGACTTTATTAAATAATAATATACAAAGATATTTTCGGATGAAATCTGCAAATCTTATCTTCTTCAGCTCTAGTTCACAAAAACTCATTATTTGTCATAGATGCGAAAATCGTGAGAATATGGGCACGAATTAAAAGTTTTACGATCGATATTTTTATTTTTGATCAAAGTAAAATTTAACACTTTCAATGGTTGTTAGTTATCAAAAGTAAAATAAATTATTTCCGACCGAAATCACCACAATTGCAATTACTCGGCTGTGGACACTTTCCACCATAGAACATGCAAGCATTCCACCAACCACAGCGAGCCGTGCAGCTCATAGTGATGTCACCGTCGATATTCGCATTGTCAACCTCGTCATCTGCAAGGCTCACATCCATACATACTAATAAACCAAGGGCGAATAAGCACAGAAAGTAATTCGATTTCATATTGAAACTAAAATTGAAATGAATCTTATAAATAAACAAACAGTCGAACCCTTATCATTTTGAATTACTTACTAACTAATACGCAACTGAGAAGTTACAATGAGATAAATTAAAGTTGTATTGATACAATTACAGTTAAAACGTCGAAACTGTTTTGATAAATTGCCAACGATCATTCTCTTTATATACTTTGTATTATTGCTGTTCGACCTTGTACTTTTTGAGTATGATGTTTTTCATCGTGAAATCATGTGTATCATAATAGTTTAATTAGCAATATAAATATGAATAAATAATTCTAAAAAGGCAACTGATTAATGAAATTTTTTATACAGTTTTCATGTTATTGTCCATCCGACTGCAAATTCAAATACTTAAATATGCAAATGATCAATCTTATGAATAGCTTACGCTTTTATATCTTGCATAAATAATTGCCCAATGAGATGACATTAAATGAGCACGATTTTCATTTGAAAGTACCTAGCTTCAGTTTAAGTACAGGCGTAAATAGAGGAGTTTATGATATTTTTGATATAAACCTAAAATAAAATAAAATTCATCTTTATCCTGGCTATACCGGGAGTCTAAACTTGATGATGTGGATATGGATGTGTGTGTGAGTTAAGAGTAGTGATACCCACATGCTCAAGTATATAGGTATATAGCATAAATCATAATTTAACTTAAGATCGAATTAAATTATGAATTTATTACTGATGACAAACAATTATCATTGCCAATTGTTTACGTTGTTATTGTTGTTGATTTTGTTGATAAGGATCGAAAATTTCCGTTCAATTAAGATATTCATTACAGTTATTCTACATTTATTTCGTTTATTTAAAATTGGATCTCTTCTATATTTCCATTAACATTCATCCCTCATTACAACACATTACAAAAAAATAATAAAATGAAAACTATACATCAATTGTTTTTCGCTTATTTGATAGAGATTTTTAAATTAATTGCTTGACTATAGAAATTCGACATAAATACAGACAACATTGACTAAGAATTAAAAGCGACGATGATAAGATACGTTTTGACTGTTATATATAGAGTTTTGAATATGAATTAGTGGATTAAATTGTTCGCGCGATACCCGTTTTATTTTCAGATAACTTTTTAAACGGTCGCTGTAGATATTTAAATAACTTCATGAGTTCATCACGAAATAGTTGACTTGATAATGTAAAAAGATAGAAACTAGTACAAGCACCTGTAATAGATATGGTGCCCGTTATATGTGAAAACAAATCATCTTTAGCAGCTTGAAGAGCATCTACGACCAAAGGAGACCTTGCTGACATATAAATATAATTGATTGAGGTTAAAGATGATGTTATACTTAAATAAACACATTGCATAATCATCATTTGAATCAATTGTCGATCTGTTTTCTTTTGATTTTGTAATTGTAATTGAGGCTGTTGAGTTTGACCATTGATCTGATTGTTTCGAGGAATAACTCGTTTTCCTGTTTGTCGAATATTATGAATGGTTAGTGATCCAAAACAAAACATGACACATGGTGGACCTACGCTGAATGTAACTAAATTCCAAATTCCTTGAAAAAATGCAAAAGAACCTTGATTTGCAGGACATCTTAAATGTCCCGCTTGAATCTGATATAGGATAGGAACATAAATATAAGTAAAACCAATCATAATAGTCATAATCAAATTAGCCCAAGAAGCAACTCGAATATGGCTCCATGCCCGCAAAGAAGTAGATCGTGAACTACACAAGAACCTAGGAAAAAAATAATAAATAGATTGTAACAAATTTAATGAAACGATTTGATGATAACTGTAAATAAATTTCATCAACAATTATAGACTAGTTTGTTGGCATCAAAATTCGTCAGAAGACATATTAGGTTTGGTTAACTTTCTTTATAATATCATAAGCTATTCATAATAAATTTAAAGATACATTTTTTTATATAATATAAGAAATATACAGTTTAGCTTTATACAAACGAAGTAACACATAACTAGTTCTACTCAATAAACTACAGTAAGAAGAAAGTATCTGATAATGGTTAATTTTGCAATTGAATTTGTACTCTATTTCAAAATTCTATATCGAAAATTACGATTTATGTGTAGTTTAGAGAAAAATGTCTACGTTCTATATTGAATTTAACTATATATATTATTTACCGATCAATAGAAGCAAGAGCAATAAACCAAGATGTTAGAGTTCTAAAAAAAATATAAATAAAAGATTATACTGATTTCTATTTCGTGAGTATTTCACAAACTTTGACCAGTACAAAACAAATGTAAGTAGTTTACATGTCACATTTGAATAACCAAATAGATCTATATTATATCCACTTTGAAGAAGACGTAATGGAGTGTTTACACATGTAACAAAAGCACCACAAATTGAGCTTGCTAGGAAATAACGTGTACATGGATTTGCCCAGAGTTTAGGTCGTGTAAACACATAAATACTGAGTGCATGACCAATTATGCCCAGGCATATTAATAAAAATGACCAACATTTCGTAAACATTATCTTACTATATACCACAGCATCAACTTCAGCAGTACTTATATTCGATGACGACATTTTGTAACGAAATAAAATGATCAAAAGATAAAATAAATCTGTATTTTGCACTTCTTGCTTTCAGTCACTCATACAAACTTAATATTTTGCAAAAGAAAAAAATATATTCAACCCATAATTATTTTTTCTTCTCTCTTTCTCTCTCTCTCATATAGAAACTGCTTTATCATCACTAATCTTCCGCATACGTGCATCATTAAATATCAAAATAGTGAATACTTAATGAGTATAATTTTAGCTCCTTCATTAATTATCAAGAAGAAACTATTTTTTGCATCCTCATGATTATGAAAACGACCATATAGCGTATTCTTTTGAAAACAGGTATGTCATTGTTTAATCAAATAAATAATAAAAAAAAGGCTCACATGAATATACATATTAGTTTATTGAATGAAATCGTTTTTGATAAGAAAGATGTATCTTCATACTTAACACAATTATGTAAAATAGAAAATAAAAATCGTCATAGTAAGGAATATTTATGAAAATATCAATAATCTTGAAATTTTAATCAATTTAAAATAAAAGTAAGTTTATTTAGGTTTTTGTTTAAGTCTAATTTTTCGATCATCATCAACCTTTCACACGATCCTATACTAGATGTTACAAAATACGAACACAAACATAAAAATAGATTTATAGTCATATACATCCCCGGTGGAAGAACTCATAAAGGAGTATTCAAAAATAAAAAATTAAATTATCTCTACTTCAATATAATTAGTTTGGCTTAATATAATCGTGGCAAAAAAATATAAAATCACACATGAGTTGTATAGTGTTTATTTACACGATTGAGATGGTTCTGATGTTCGCTGTTGTTGTTTCTTCTTCAGTAGTGCTTGTTGATGTTGTTATTCTTTGTTCACTCAGAATCGTTAATATTTGTGCAAGTTGCCGTAATGGATTTGTTCATATTAATATTAGTTCTGCATGAATTGTTTTTGTTGTTGCTTTCTTCATCAATATGTTGACGTAAAAGAGAACCGACAATTTCATCTGACACAACATTTAATTTGTCATTAAGAATCATACATTTCATTTGTATAAATTTTAAAACAACAAGTTTTAATAAACTCCGTAATAGAAAACTTAAAAGTTGTATACTGACCTATAAATAAATTTTCATGTTTTCTTAAATATATTTTATCGCCAATATGACCATTTCTTTTTTTTACCAATTTTCTCATTACCATTGTTGGATATATTGGTGTAGTTTTAATTTCATTAGAATTTATACCAGTAGTTTCCTAGAATTCCAATAGAAATTGGATAAAGATATATATATATATATATAAAAGAAGAAAACTTACTTTGATTTTTGTATAAATTTCATTAGTAAATTTAATTGGATTTGTTTGATTTACTAATGTCTAGTTAATAGAAAAAATAAACTTTTGATATGAAATGAATGTGTCTATCAAGTTTTACTTACAACTGGTGCGTTTAATCAAAATCTGTGTTCGAAATTCTAAAATCTGGAGGGTGTGGATGTGGATAAAGGTGCTAGAGTACACACACACACACCACCATATTTCAAACATTGTCAGTGCTTTCAAACAGAAGTCAGATCATGGGATTTCGTTACGAAAGTGGTAGCATATTTTTCTGCTGCAGTGCAATCATGAACAGAAAAATAATGAATGACAGAGCAAATTTTGTTCTACATTACTTTCTTGCATTTGATTTGATTAAATTCAAGTGTCAATTATGGAAAACAATTGATGATTTCTCTAATTTAATTTTTCTTGACAAATTGTTCTATAAAATTTGTTTTTTACAGTTTTTTCTGAGTCATCTTCAGTTACAGTGATTGGATACTGAGTAAAATACTTGTTACTTTCGATACTCTTACTTAAATATTTCAAGTACTTAATTACATTCTTGTCTCCATAGAAAAAAGAAAAAGAATGTATCTTGAAAAACTGTTTATTAAATGGTTATGTACTGTTAGACAGAATAATCTATTGACGTTTCTGTTTTTGCTGTTTCCGTAGGCACTGCAAAACGTTCAATAATAAAATAATCAATGAGACGGTTGCGGCCACCATCTTCATCAATCCAAAGTAACAAGCCAAGGTCATAACAAAATCATTTCGTTTTGGAAAAATTTCCAAGACGTATTTTTCCGCAATGTTTTCCAGATAATCAGAAACCATGTAGATGAACGGACTAATTAAATGATAACGCCCTGATCCTAAAGCTAGATTTGGCAAGCTCAATGATAAAAAGAGTAACACCGGTAAAATAAAATCCCTATAATTAACCAAGCGATACGCATTACGTCCATCTTCGCCAAGGTCTGATAGAATTTGGTATCCTTCATCAGAAGTGTAGTAAGTCATAGTATCGAGGACTACCGGTATTGTAGTTAGGGACGCTGAAACAGTATAATCAGTCAGTGGCTTCGCGATAAAATAGAAATTAACGATCGTTAAAAACCATACAATTAGAATAGTGTAGATATTAGCCATTGGTTTCAATAGTTTGTAAAGTTGCTCCATCGCCATCGCCAAAAAAATTGTGTTTAACGAATGTGTGCACTACTGCTACCACGTGTGTATATTTATAATGGCTACCTTTTCTCTTTTACATAGACGATGACATTGATTCTATTCATTTTTTCTTTCTGTTCTTGAAGTAAAAAAAAGCCATAATACACTGTTGTTTTTCTCCTTTACTATAGAATATTTTAGCGTAGGCTAAATGAAGGTAGTCTCGTTATACGTGAAGAAAAAATTTACTTTTATTTTTAATCGATATAAAACTCAATGAAGCGTAAGAATTGTTATCAATTCGATAGATATATATTCTGTAACTTTGTAATCATCAAATAGAAATTGACTATACTCTGAAAGTCCAGGTTCGTTGATCAATATCACTATTTGTTGTGTCAAGCATTGTTATTAGTCAATC
This sequence comes from Adineta steineri, assembly GCA_905250115.1. Classification (NCBI taxonomy): domain Eukaryota; kingdom Metazoa; phylum Rotifera; class Eurotatoria; order Adinetida; family Adinetidae; genus Adineta; species Adineta steineri. Next base: position 7,895 of record CAJNOI010001521.1, on the reverse strand, counting down.
AATAGTTTCGTTGATTCAAATGATGTTTAATAGCGGTAAACTGACGAATAATTATCTGTATTACTCTTTTGACTACTAAATAATTCATCACATTATCTAACCGTTCAATTAATTACAGATAGTGTTTCAAATATTGATATATTTTTTGTATCTAACAGTTTCTCGATGACTTTTCTCTTTGTTCGATAGAATCAAACCAGAAAATATGTTTGTTTAAATGTTTCATGGCATCTTTTTAATGAGGGTGTGAGTGTGGATGTAGGTTAAAAAGAAGCAGCTTCACTCACGTTCACATCTCCACCCCTGTGTTTAGTTATTTCCATCACATTTCATCGCTCTAGTGAATGCCTCATTATCTATTTTACGTTCTTTCGTGATGTACTTTTTTCAAGATATTTTGGGCTGTAATTTTATTTTTTTTCTAAAAGACAGGGTTTTTTTAATACTGTCGTTTCTTCTAAGAATTATTATAATAAATTAACAAGTCTAGTTCTTAATTATTTATTAATTATATCTGTTTTTTTTAATTATTATTAATATATATTTGAATAAAATGAATGTAGTATAACAGAGTATTGCTCATAAACTAGCGAAATATTCAACATTCTATTGTCCATACTCGTCGAAGAATACTGTTGCTACGGCAATATGTGACTTGAAATGACTGAACAATATTTAATTAATAAAATTATTTACTACTCGTTTAGAATAAGAATTCATGATAAACTCAAATATAAGATAATGACAAGTATAATATTAACAAAAATAGAACCATTGCGCTCCACAGAGCAGTATGTAAGCTCAATCTCCTGTGGTGCGCTCATTGTATAGCCAAGAATACAGAATCTATTTTGAGACATATAATTACAGAAAGTTAAATTTAGTATTCCAAGATTAAGTTTAATCCGCATTCGATTAATACCTTGAAAGTCTATCTTTGATTTGTTACTTATGATTTTTGTATTTTTTTACTAAATAAGAACTGGTTTCAATTCATTTTTATAAGTTCTTATGCTCCTCTGTGAAGTATGATAAAATATCAATACCACTGGTGGTATTCTTCAGTTAATTCTCATGTTATCATGCTCAAAAACGATCAGGACTATCTAGAAATAGACACATATGAGATAAGTTTATGAATGATTTGCCATCTGAAATTATATTTTAGTATTCCCCGAATGAAATATCGACATATAGCGAAGCACTGCATTCGTTCTTAATTTATCCTCATAATTAAAAATGCATTTCAAGCAGCCGAGCGACCGCTGAGAGGAAAAAAATGAAATGAAGCTTCTTAGCCGACAGCGACAACCAAAGCATCGCCATGCATATCTACTCATGATGAATGAAAAAGAGAGAAAGAGAAAAGGAAAAAAACACAGACAACAGAGAAATGCTTATTAGATCTTACAGAATAATCTTCATTACAATTATTAAAGAAATAGATGTTTATGACAATGCGTATCATTAGTATTCCACTTTCATCGACGTTTGTTAATGGTTAAGAAAAACAAAGAATCAGTAAAGTATATCATCAACAAATCTTTTCTACCAAAGGGTTTAACACATGACTGAATCATATTCATTGTCCGTTCCCTAATAGAAGTAGTCGATGCTCTTTGTTGATAAATTCACAGGTAAATTTTATAATTTATTAGAATTCTTAGAATGCTTGCTGTCTATGAAAGAGTTATACATGAAGATTATTTTTCTCTTCAATCACGTCCACATACTCAAGAGAAGCTTTAGAAATTGAAGTCGAAGTTAGATTTCAAAGCGAAAACGTTTAATTCTGAAATTTTCTATAATTAACTCTTGCATAACCTTGAATATTTCTTCAGTAATATGGAATGCTAAGACCATCTTTAACTAATAATATAACGTCACTTATTGTGAGTCGTTTCGTTATGTAAAAATATGATTTTGTTAAATGAGAAATACCATATCGCATGTATGGAAATATTTTTACAGATAACTCTTCCTGACAATAATTAACTTCACAGCAAGCGTCATTTCTCATTTTATAATAAAACACTCTGAATATCCCGCCGAGTTCGATCGTTTCTACGGAGATAGAAAAAAAAAGAAAATATTCCCTGTGTTTATATCAGTGAGAAAGAGCAGTTATGTGTTCAAGTCATTTAGTCTATCTTTCATTAGTGACACAGTACTATCTATATTTTTGTTTATTGTTCTAGCTATAAATATGAACGAGAGTGATGATACCGCCTCCATCATGTTTGAATGCGCATCTATAGACGATCTTGGCTATGATCTTATTCCCATGTATCGAATTTTATTTGGTATAAGTTGTATCACTGTTCCGATTGGAGCTTTAGTTTGCATCGTTTACCTTATTACTTTTATCTTTCGAGCGAAAAAAGTATTCAATGTCAAAAGTCACGCACTTTTACTGAGTTGCTTAGCTCAAATACTGCTTGGTATTCTCCAGGGACCAATCAGAATGTATTACTATTATCATCATGGATGTTTACCTCTGCCTGGTGCTCCATTATGTGTACTCACTGTCTATCTTGATTACATTCCAACACAAATCAATAATTTTCTCGTCGCACAACTTTCAATTGAACGTTTTTTGCTTGTCGTAAAACCGTTTATTTTTCATCGAGTTCGTGGTCAGAAATATTCATATGCCATCATTTTTCATTATATTGGTCTTTTTGTAGCTATTACGTTTCCTTGTATTTACTATCCAACGATCATGCAGAATGGAGCATCAACAATTGATCTTGACGATCCTTCGCAAACACCGACTTGTGATCTTTGGTATGCACGTGATATTTATGAGACATTTGATTTACTTATTACATTTACGCCTTATTTTCTCGTTTTATTCACTCATCTACTTCTCATTACCGTTCTTTTATATCGAAAATTTGTCATAGCTGATCGACAAAGAAGACAAGCTGGTTCGCGAAAATATCGACGTCTTCTCTTTTCTCTTAACTTATTTCTCATCTGGTTTCTTTTGACATGGTCTCCTTGGGTTCTCTATGACTTTTTTCAATCTGTTTTAAACTTTACCTATTCTGTTTACATTGACGCTATTACAACCTTCATCGTTTACTTGAACTACACTTTTAGTTCTGCTATTGTTTTGATCACTTTCCAAGACATGTATCAATTTTGTCTTGATAACTTTTTCTCTCGATGGAGAGTTTGCTTTCGTCAACGTCGTGTTGTACCGGCCTTTACCGTTACTCATGGTCAAACAATTGGTCTTACTCGAAGAGTGGGTACTATTCAAACAGTTGATCCAAATCTCACTGTTCAATATGTAGCAAGAAATCCTCGTCTTACTGCTGTTTGACAGTACGGAAACAAAGAATTTATTATAAAAATTAAATTTCTTTCTTAGTTGTCTTGAATATGTTGAAAAATAAACGTTCAATTCAGAAATCATTTCATCTTGAGTTTGAATCTTCAAAATACATTATAGATTAAGTTTACTGCATTACTTCGATCTGAATGCGATTTACTTGAACATTCAAAATAGAGATATCATCATACAAACAAACAGTAAAATCAAAATATCTATTTTCAATAGCTACATTGTTTAGATCTCATAAGCAGATGAAAATTCGACTAAATAGAATTCAGTTTCATATTATTTGCTTAGCTTTAATATAATCAATAAAATCATATAATGCGACACTTCACTAATTAACCATCTCGGAGGTGTGAATATAATCTCAGCCCACGCCCACATTATTTAGAATGGTTAGGGGTGGGTGAGTGAAGAGGGGTCAAAGGTAAAAAAACATCGAAAATCAATTTTTCACGTTTTTTATTTGTTTTTCCAGTAAATGTGAAGAAAATGGATTTCTACGAGAAAGAGCTAAGTGAGCCCTCGGACGAGCGTTACTTGTGTATATTATACTCGATTTTGAAAGTATATTTTTCTTCGATAAAAAATATTAGAAGAAGAAACGGACGTATCATCAACTTAGTGTTTCTAATATAATCATGGAGATGCTGTTTTTTATTCACAAAACAAGTTAACTTTTTGTTTCCATCATTGTTTTAATCAGATGCAATTCTCTTTTTGTGAAACAACGTAGTTTATGTTATTATGATTACAATAGAGTCTACATGATTTTACCAGCTCTCTGTTTGTTCTGTGTACACAAAACATCATAGCAACATACAATAAATAAAAGAAAAATAAGAGAAACATTTACTCGGGGAACTATTTTTGAGTGAGAAAAACAGTATATTAGAATGTGTTGTTATGATAAGTCAATATTTAACTAACTTTGGAATACTAAAAATACTGTTTGTTTTAATTTATCTAATAAATAGAATGTTAAAACTATTCTGCATGAATATTAGTCTTAATTGTATAGATCATTTCCAGATTGATGGATAAAACTATAAGTATGTGTTCAATTACAAACTATAATCAATCAAAAATGAAAGAATAACAGAAAGAGAGATTTTTGAAATATTGTTATATTTTGTGCTACAGAAACTTAAGTCGAGTGTATTTGATTTTGAAGTGTTCAGTTTTTTCGTCTATCCAGCAGCTTATCTGATTATTCTTCGTTTAGATATTAAAGATTGACAGTATCCTATATGAATAATGTGACAGTTCACTGATATATTGTATAGTGTATGAAATACATTTGAAGTATTTAGATTTGAATACGTAAATAAATTTCAATCAAATTATTTTGATTTTTTATAAAAAATTTATCTTCAACTAAATGTTGATTATATTTTCTTGTTAAATTCAATTCCGTTAAATTAATTCTTCTTTATGTTTTTCACCTTTTATATAACTTAAAAGCGCTATTTATAAAAATATTTGTCTTTTAATAGTATTGAAACACCTAGGAAAATCATCTCTCCGAATATATAAATATTTATGAAAATAAAAAAAGACCTGGCTACTTTTGTTTGATTAAATTGATGAAACGAATTCTGGAAAGACGACATTGGAACTGTTTGTTCATAGATTGATGAAATGAATTCTTGGAAAAAGACAGCAGGACTGTTTTTCCGTTAGATTGGAAAAAAACCCTCGAAAAAACTATGCACTATCATCCACTGAAAAGAGAGAAAAAGAATGAAATTATTTCTCAATAAATATTTTGTCTTCTATTATAATTGAATTCACTTCATCAACTTAGAATCTGATGCTTGATGGCTTCAACAAAAGTTTATTTATGGCTTTCATTCATGATTATCACACAAACAGTCGGACAAGATATACGATCAGAGGAAATGTCTTTAATACCTGATTCTAAATTTCAATGTGCCAATACAACATGTTTACCATTCATTAGTGTTATTACAACAGACATTAGGAATTGTCAGTTTGCCTGTTTAGGTCAAAGTCAATGCATAGCAGCTACTTTTCATCGATCAACTTCAAATTGTGAATTATTTGATAATATGTTGAACCAAAATGGAAATGTGTTGGCTGATGTGGATGCTACCAGTATGAATGTTATTAGTGGAACACGATTTCCACCTGGTTAGTATAAGAATAGAAAAGATTTAAAAGAAAATATATCCCTGAGAGCTACAAAAATTTACTTTCTTGAAAAATGATTTCAAGTTTTCGAGAGTTAAGACTACTTGACAAAGATATTGGACACATCTGTGCGTAAATCATCAATCGATTCGCCTCAGAATAACAAAAAAAAAACATTCAACCAAAACGTTTTAGAAGGGATTCTTTTTAAACTAGACAATCAGTACCATCGAATATTAAAAGAATAATGAAGAAAAAAGGAAATAATTATCCCATCAAACGTCTATGGATATTATGCTTTTCATAATCATAAATCTATACAAAATTTCGATATCCGTGAAACGAAATCCTATCGCAATTTCATAGAAATAGAACGCATTGGACAGATCCTTCGGAAATAGATAAGAAATTCAAGTATTGAATATTCTCGTTCTGTTTAACAGTGTCAGACGAAAACATTGTTAAGGAAAAGATTTTCATGCAATAGAACTCATTAATCATTTTACTACTCACTCACACCAACTCATTCTCGAGATGATCGGAATAATTTTACATGTTGAAGTACTAGTTGACATAATACCGACATAAGACATGTCTATCAACATCTAATGTCATATTTTACGTCGCATTTATATAGAGTTGAATAATTCAAAAAATATCGTAGTAACATAAAATGCAAATTTCAAATCCGAGAAAAACGCTTTTCATCATCATCAATTAACCCTTAGTGTACTGATTTTCTTATGAGAACGATGCAAGAATTATATTCTATTACCCTCATATAAATCATATCCATCTAAGATGATCAAAGTACATCTTGTTTCCACTATGTTGAACAATGTAGAATGAGTTTCACTCAAGTTCTAAAATTCGATCATTATTCGTCATAACCGAATTGTAGGACTGTGTCTCAGTTTTTTCAGTTCGCGACATTCATAGAATTCGAAAAACAGCAGTGAAGTCGTTTATAATATATTTTGATTTATATGATTTAACATTTCATAATGAATCTTATCTCAACTGTGAAAGCAAAGAGAAGTTTATTAAAGGTCTGAAATCACTTAATCTGTGATCAATAGATAGTCAACTTATGCGCACGAGAGTTTTGAAGTCGCTTTAAGAACAACATTATTTTTCTCACTTTTCTGTCTTATCTAGAATGGACAATGACGGGAAACATGAGCATCGCACGATATTATCACACAGCATCCGCATTAGCAAATGTATCAGTATTAGTTGCTGGTGGATCGGACAGGAATGGTGTTTATCTCAATAGTGCTGAGCTGTACAATCCATCAACAGGCACTTGGACAATCACAGGAAGCATGAGTATCGGACGAAGTTGGCATACAGCATCCACATTAGCAAATGGATCAGTATTAGTTACTGGTGGAATGAGCAGCGGTAGTTTTCATCTCAATAGTGCTGAATTGTACAATCCAACTACAGGCACTTGGGCAACCACAGGAAACATGAGTAGCGGACGATATTATCACACAGCATCCACACTAGCAAATGGATCAGTATTAGTTGCCGGTGGACAGATCAACGGTTTTACTGCTCTCAATAGTGCTGAGTTGTACAATCCATCAAAAGGCACTTGGACAACTACAGGAAGCATGAATGTCATACGAGGATATCACACAGCATCCACATTAGCAGATGGATCAGTATTAGTTGCTGGTGGACAGAGCAACGCTGCTACTACTCTCGATAGTGCTGAGTTGTACAATCCATCAACAGGCACTTGGACAACTATAGGAAGCATGAATGTCGCACGAGAATATCACACAGCATCCACATTAGAAAATGGATTAGTATTAATTGCTGGTGGATATAATAGTACTAGTTATCTCAATAGTGCTGAATTGTACAATTCAACAACAGGTACTTGGACAATCACAGGAAGCATGAATACCGGACGAAGTTGGCATACAGCATCCACATTAGCAAATGGATCAGTATTAGTTGCTGGTGGACGTGACGGTACTAGTTATCTCGATAGTGCTGAATTGTACAATCCATCAACAGGCACATGGACAACCGCAGGAAGCATGAGTATCGCACGAGAATATCACACAGCATCCATATTGGCAAATGGAAAAGTATTAGTTACTGGTGGATGGGACAGCTTTAGTGCTTTCAATAGTGCTGAGCTTTATTAATCGATATAGACAGAATGATATTCTCTTTTATGAACTGAATCATAAATTTTTTTTATATGTAATCAAACTATTTAATCATTCACATTTAATATATTATTATTCACTAAATAATATATGAGTTGCAGTAATATTTCGAAATCATATTGTATAGTGTGATGGGGTTAATTCTTGTATATTATAATGTGGATATATATTTTATGTTCTTATTATGAGCATAATTTTATAAAACG
>CAJNOI010001520.1:0-14380 GCA_905250115.1 Adineta steineri | reverse complement strand
CCACACCCACACCACACCACACCCACACCAACACCCACACCAACGTCCACACCCACACTCACATTCTGCCCTTTTCACGTATATATTACTAATGATTTCTCTTGGCGAAATGAAGAAATGCATAGAGGACAATCGATTCACAAATTATAAGCAATGTTGAATGAAGGCTTTATTATATCGACTTAGGAAGAGTGACAAACAAAGTCAGTACTCAAACTTGGTAAGAACTCTTGGTTCTCTTTCCAAGTGATAATAATATTACTCACTTTGAAAGAATTTCATCTGTGCTTGTAATAGATTAGAACAAACCTTCATATATATGCCAGAGATAATGTTATATCATCAAAAGAAACTTACAAAACATGAATTCTTTCTCTCTGTTTTGCAACAACAAGCAATGCCGTTCTTTAGCCATGAAACTTCTAAAAAAAACCAAGCTTTCAGAGTTCTTGTCACAGAATTAGATCAAATGGGTGTGCGTGTGTGTAGATGTATTATACTTCACACACACACCCTCACTGCTTTAATAAAACACCATCGATATCGAGGAATATTGAGTTATCATTAACTTTTAAATCACCTGACCATAAAAGAAAATAAGAATTCTAGATGGTTCGAGATTGAGAAAATCATTTGCGAGTATTGTTTTTCACCGATGTACTTTAAAAGAACAATAAGAGAAGCATGTTTATTAATCTGGAGAAGAACGGAAAAAAATTCAACAAAAGATTTTTTTGTCATTGAAAGAAAAATCAGACATTTCAATCAAAACAAAAGAAACGGAGCACTTCGATTATTTCTTCCAGTAACTGTAGAAGAAGCGACGAATAAGGTAAGTCTGATCAATCGAAAATAAAATTCAAAAGCCAGGAGATTTCATTGAAAAGAGTGTCGAGATATACAAACGTTGTTTTATAATTCATAATCTGGATGATATAGTCAAGACGAGCGATATTAATAACGTAGTTACCAGGACCTTTCAAAGGCATAATGTGCCATCGTCATTGTTTTCTGGAAGTGAATTTTCTATGACCCGACAGCTATCTAAAAATTATGTGTGGTCTGAGAGTTCAATTACCTACGGATTCATCTCCCGATAAATTGATTAAAACTGGTACGTGGATATAGGTATTATTTATATCATTCACCCACACTTTTTTAAGTGATTTATTTCACATTTTATGACCTATCATACTATATTAGTCTGACAAATTTTAGATTATTGATATATCTATTTCTTGAAGAATTTTATAACTGATGGATCCAATTTCTTTTTCAACAACCTCAAAAATCTTTCTCAAATCATACATCTCGATCAATTATGGATAATGACACACTCAAATTTGCAATCAACCATGTGCATAAATTTCGAATTTAAGATAAGCCATTTTTGTTGCATCTTTATCGTATTTACTTCACTCGTTTTATTTTTCGCTGGTCCTTGGAAACTTTGTTCTAGGACGACAGTCAGTAGACTCTCTCGTCAAGTACAAGACAATCGAATTCCAGTAATTGTGCATTTTGTCATTGGACAAGGTGACAGAGGAAAAGCTCAGCACAAATACGAAGTCTCTTCTCAGTTCTCATTTATCAACTACATAACATTTCTTTCTGCTCGTCGTCATCTTCATCCAGAGAAAATTTTAGTTCATTATTATGTGGAACCGAATACATTTTGGTGGAATAAAACAAAAAATGATCCTGAAATCAATGTTACACTTGTTAAGAGTCGACTAGTAGAAAGGATTTTTCAAAAATCAGTAGATCACCATGCTCACCGTGGAGATATTATGCGATTAGAAGTACTCATTGAATATGGTGGAATCTATTTGGACATAGATGTTTTAGTGCTTCGTTCTTTTGCACCATTGCTCAATATAAGCGATGTAGTTATGGCACACCAAGATGATGATCCGAAAACAGCTTGCAATGCAGTGATCCTTGCTAAGAAGAATGCAGCTTTCCTCAGACGCTTATACCATTCCTATCAAAGTTACAATAGCAGCTGTTGGGATTGTCATTCAGTGAAACTTCCAGGACAATTAGCATCAATTTACATTGACGAAGTAATGGTGTTGCCTACTGATACTTTCTTTCGCCCCAGCTGGAACGAACCCAACAAATTTTTTGAGTCAAATGATTATAATTTCACATCAAACTATGCAGTCCATCTCTGGAATAGTAGAAATAATCATTATTTAAGTGTGCTAACACCTGATATAGTCTTAAGTAGCAAAACCACATTCGGAAGAATGCTGCGACATGCCATTGACAATAGTACATTTCTCAAACTTAAAGGACTCGAGGCCGTACACGTCAAGAATTAATTCTCTATTCATCTCAGAATACATCCACACTCTATTTTACTTTCAATAAAAAAATACAAAAAGCAAATTATAATTTCTTTTTGATATCTTCAAGGTTTTTCCTCAATTGTTGAAGAGTGGGATGATTTGATGATAATGACTGTTGTCCATTTTGTACAGCACGTTCATAAAATGAATGAGCTTTTGAATAATTACCCATATTCTCATACACCGCACCGATGTTATTGTATGAAGTATACAAATCAGGATGATTGAAAGGAAGTGATTGTTGTCCAATAGCAAGATCTTTCTCATAATAAGAGAGTGCTTTTAGATAATCACCCATACTGTCATATACTAAACCAATATTGTTGTAAGTACTACCTAAATTAGGATGATTGGATGGAAGTGATTGTTCTTGAATTGTAAGAGCTTTTTCATGAGATAAAAGTGCTTTTGGATAATCACGCATCTCTCTATACACATTGCCAATGTTATTGTAGGAAGCACCTAAATCAGGATGGTTAGACGGAAGTGATTGTTGTCGAATTGTAAGAGCTTTCTCAAAATAAGAAAGTGCTTTTGGATAATCACTCATGCTATAATACACATTACCGATTGCCATGTAGGAGCAAGTCAAATCAGGATGATTAGATGGAAGTGATTGTTGTCGAATTGCAAGAGCTTTTTCATAATATGAGAATGCTTTTGAATAATCACCCATATTGTAATACACCATACCGATATTATTGTAGGAAGTAGCCAAATCAGGATGATTGGAAGGAAGTGTTTGTTGTTGAAATGCAAGAGCTTTTTCATGAGATGAAAGTGCTTTTGAATAATCACCCATCTTTCTGTACACATTACCGATGTTGCCATCAGGAGAAGCCAAATCAGGATGATTAGATGGAAGTGATTTTTGTCGAATTGCAAGAGCTTTTTCATGAGATAAAAGTGCTTTTGAATAATCAGCCATGTTATAGTATACTATACCGATGTTGTTGTAGAAAGTAGCTAAATCAGGATGATTGGGTGGAAGTGATAGGTGTTGAATTGCAAGGGCTTTTTCATGAAATAAAAGTGCTTTTGGATAATCACCCATCTTTGTATATATATTACCAATGTTGTTATAGGAAACACCTAAATCAGGGTGATTATTTGGAAGTGCTTGTTGTCGAATTGCAAGAGCTTTTTCATGAGATAAGAGTGCATTTGAATAATCACCCATATTGTAGAATACCATGCCGATATTGTTGTAGGAAGAAGCCAAATCAGGATGAACGGAAGGAAGTGACTGCTGTTTAATTGAAAGGGCTTTCTCATAATAGGAAAGTGCTTTTGAATAATCACCCATCTTCGAATATACCAAACCTATATTGTTATAAGAAGCACCTAGACCAGGATGATTGGAAGGAAGTGATTGTTGTCCAATTACAAGATCTTTTTCATAAAAAGAAAGTGCTTTTGGATAATCACCCATGCTGTAGTACACACTACCGATGTTGTTATAGGAAGCACCCAGATCAGGATGATCGAGTGGAAGTGATTGTTGACGAATTGTAAGGGATTTTTCATGAAATAAAAGTGCTTTTGGATAATCATGCATATTCTTATACACGTTACCGATGTTGTTATAGCAAGAAGCTAACTTAAAATGATTGGAAGGAAGAGTTTTTTGATCGATAGCAAGTGATTTGTTATAATATATAAGTGCTTCTTGATATTCTCCTTGATTACGTTTAATCATGCCTAATTGATGATAAATCGGTGCCTTATTACTTTCATGTCTTGTTTGATGAAGTAAAACTTCATAAACTTCTTGAGCTTTGGTAAATTGACCCATTTTAATTAGCAATAATCCCAATCTGTCCCATCCTTCTACATCTGGAAAAGTTTCTTGACGTAGACGGTCAGTAAGACTACGAAGACCTTCGTCGTTGTCATCCGTTAATGCTAAATTCACTTGATAGAGATGATTATTTTCATCCATAAGTTTAATATCTTCAATGCGAAAAATAGTATGCATAGAGAAGAGAACTTCATCTTCCGTCTGAAAATGACTAACATCACTAATAGAAGCAAATGGAGTAGTTGAGCGAGCAGAATTAATAGACATAACAAATAGAATTCCAACAAGATCAGGATTTGTAGCAGCTTGCCGAGTAAATTTTAGAGACACATCACGATTTTTACTAGTCGATAAAAAGTTATTAAATGAAAGAAGTCCACCTTTAGTTTTTGTCATTTCGGTGAAATCTTCTTTCGAAAGACCTTGTCCACGATAAACTGTAAATATTTTATCCGATGAATCATCATCAAATTGTTCCCAATGTAGCCGCTGAATATCACGATGTAAATCATTAATAAAGAAACCCATTCGAATAATAATATCAACATCCATTAATCGTAATCCATGATTAAGCATAGGATATAGAAAACATGGATAAGTATACCACCAAATAGGTGTTTGATCATGATAATGACGTTCCAGTTTTGTAATTTTACGCGATTCATACTCATTTTCGACAAATGCATCACGACAGTACTGAATATAGTCATTGATGTGCTCACCTACGAAGTTGATGGTTAATAAGATCTCTTTCAAAATTTGAGTATACATAAATGATGGATCTAATTGGTCTAATTTCATAGTTGATGCTACAAAACTAATTGAAGTGGCATTTTCCTCACATTGATGAGCAGTTTGTTTAAGAGCTTCACAGATTGGTATTATATCTGTGAAAACCCCTTTTATTTTCGGCCATTCTTTGGCCCATTGTTCATGCCATTTTTGATTGTTACAAAAAACAAAAATGGTATCTACTTGGGACATATCATGAACATGAAGCACAATATGTTGTCCAAGTGAACCAGAAACAATCAGACATACTTTGTTATTTGTAATGGTTTGAATAAATTCAATACATTGTTTATCATCTGTAAATGTGTTTACGTTGTTAACTACACGTTTCAATTGCTTGATTGTATTATTACCATCATCATTATTATCGTCAATGTTGCTGTCCAACCAAACTAAAACAACATTTTGCATTCTTTGCAAGTTAACACACCGATTTGCATTTGCATTCGTGGTAACGTCTGATTTGCTACTTGCCATTGACTATTTTTTACGTGTAATATAAATGTGTTGTGAGTGAAAGAATCATGAAAAACGACTCATGTGGAAAGGTGGTTAGACAAAAACATGCGGTTTGATGCGCTTTCTCTATACAACACGTTGCAACGTAGTTAGAAAAAAACGAATTGCCTCTCAACGCGTGTCGAAGATATATTTTCAGTGAAATTCGAATGTATAAATGAACAGTTTTCTAAAACAATTTTTTTATTATTTCAACAAATTAATTGTTACAATAAATAGTAATATGTACAAAATTGATCACATCCTTTTTTATAATCAGTTTGTTATTGATTCTATACGAATTGGAATAGTAAGAATAAGTTGTTGTGTTTTGCGTACAAATTTAGCAGTTAATTTTTCAATATCAAACGTACTATTACAGTTTTCTATGTTCACTTTCTTGCGTTCTTTCATATCAAGTTTTAGACGCATATGTAGTTTAGAACATTCAATTTGTACAATTTCTTCCAAAGGTAAAACAGTTAGATCACAATCGGCTACACCTTCACATTCAGGTAACGAAATACGAATAATTAAAGATGTATTATTATTAGTAATTTCTTCTGTAAATGTTGGAATGGTCCATAATTCTTCAATTAATACAGGCGGTTTGGTATTTTTCTTTTGTTCTTTTTCCTGCTTCTTAGATGATAATGATGTTGATTGATCAGTCATAGTCATTGATGAAAGCTGTTTCATTAATGATGGACTAAGACCATTATCAGATAATTCTTCAATATCTTCATTATTTTCCTTATTTTTTGATATTGGTTTAAGAAAACTTTTTTGAATTTCTTCAATATTACCGATCATTTTTTCATCAAGAATTTTATAATGATCACAATCAACTTGAAAATTATGTTGTGATGCTATTAAATGAAATGTTGATTGAATTAACTGACCATGAGGAATATCTTTCATTATATTTGGATGTACAGCAATATTCATAATAATACAACATTCTTAATATAAATATATTATATATAGCTTAACAAAAATCTAATAAAAATTTTACTATTATTATGAGTTGTTTCTATTGGTTTTAGAGGATAAAATTTTATTGATTCATCAGTTGCTTCTGGAACTGGTAATCGTGTCCAAGTAAATATATTCAAATAGAAAATTTTGATTTTAGAATTATTCTAAATACAGACAAAATATACTTAAATTTTTATAACTATTGTTCTAATAAATTTACATATAATTTAGATTCAACTGCTAACGTAGGTGTTGGTGGTGCCATAAATTCTTTTCCTTCTTTTAGAGTTTTTTGAATATAACTTCTATATAAGAAATAAATAATAGAACATGAATTCGAATAGAGACAAAAAGTCTCTCACTTACCGATCAAACTTACTTATAAGCTGTTGGATCACTTGATGCTAATTCATCAAGCATATCCCATACACGTTTAGCTTTATCCATCATATCATTTGACGATGAATTCGTTGAAGTTGGAAGTCGAAACATATCCATTATTAAGTAGCTATTGAAAGAACAAAAAATATCAGAATGAACTCTTACAAGACTCATTAAATAAGATTCAAATTGGTTTCCAAGGTAATTACAGAAAAAAAATTATTACAAATATTTAATATATTTTCAAATTAGTAAATAACTGTAAATTACTAATTTTCTTGTGATGTATTTATTTACAAAGAAAAAAGATGTCACTAAATCTAATAGATCTCAAATGGAATTTTTCTATTGGTCACTTGTATTAACAACTTATTCCCTTCATATGATTGATAGTTTATGAAAAAAAAAAGTTGAATGAAGGATGTATTCCCATGTACACTTTCCTTAATAGTTTATTTTTTTTACTAGATTATAAATTATTCAATGACTGCATTGGCAACTACAACAAGTAATACTAGTTCCAAAGATGAAGATGTGGCTTTTTGGCTACATAATAAACTTGGCTCTCATGTTGATCTATGGTCATCATTTAGTATCAGTTCTACATTAACACAAGAACATTTATTATCCATAAAATCCATTTTATGGAGTTTAGATACACTTGTTAAAGTTAAATTATTACTTTCATTCATTCACATACCGAAACGAAATATAAATGAAGTAAATAGCACGAAAAAAACTTTCTTTTTCTATATTGAATGAAAAAATCTTGTTTTTTTCTATATTTTAGTGGGAAAGTTTGTTACAAGATATTGTTGAATTAAGTCGAAAAGATAATGTTGGTGATCAATGGGTTGCTGTTATTAGTGAAATAATGAAAACATTCCCAGATAAATCATTATTTAATCTCGATTTAACTGATCAAGAATGTGAAGGTTTTACTGATGGTATACAAGAATTAAGAAAAGCAGGTTTGTTTCGTTTTTTTATTTTCCTATATTTTAATGCATTGATTATCTCTTTTTTAGTTAAAAAAAATAATGATACAACACATTTACCATTAGAATCATGTTATTTAGGAAGAAGTGCATTAAAAATGTTAACAGGTGATATACCAAATCCATCGAAATGTTTTAGTCTTATACGTAAAGCAAAATCTGCAAGAATTAGACAAGAATTATTAGAAAAAAGTTTGATAAAATCTTATTATATTTATTTGTTATTGTATCAATCGATTATTTAGGTGCACAAACATCTAAAACTAAGAAAACATCCGATTATGCAGCTATTACTGGATCTCGACGATCAGCTGATGAATATTGTAAAATAAGAATTCATTTTTTCTTTCAAAGAAGTTATTTTTTTTATATAGCATCATTTTATTCTTCATCAACTCCAACTTCGAAACCGTCAAATGTTGGTTTTCTTAAATCAAATCCAATAAGTACAACATCAGGAATTAGTGGTACATCACGTTTACATAATCGTCGCGAAGGAGGAAATGTCAAAGTAACAAAAACTATTTATTTTGTTTTGTATATAATTAATTTAATGTTTTATTTTAGCTTCTTTCATTAGAAGAAGAACAAGCATTGAATGATAATAAAAAACGAAAGAAAACTGTCGGTAAGTAATTCAATTAAATTTTTATATTTAATTATTTATTATATTTATAGTGGATGATGATGACAATGTTACTGAAAAAAAATCTAATCGTAGTAAAAAACCGACTACACAACCACAAAGTATTGATCGACTCGATAGTACAACTGATGATTTATCAACTACACCAACAACAACTACTACGACTCATAATGAACTACAAGAATTTTCTATTCCAAATAATTTTGAACAATTTACTCCTTTGATTTCGGTATAAATTAAATTAATATGTATATTTCAAGTATTCTGTTTCTTTTTAGCACGCAACGTATGCACCACTAAGTCTTAATGAAATGCCAGCTACACCTAATCCTGTAATGAATAGTAAGTATTCGTTTCTATTGTCATAGATTGAAAACTTCTTTTTCAATGAATAGATGCGGCAAATGATATAATCTACGGTCTTCATCAATCACGTATAGATAGAAATTATTCCAATAATAATAATAACAACAATAATAACAATAATAATAATAATAATAACTCATCCGAACAAGATAGACTATTAAATACTTCACCGATCCGATCCGATCTTAAATTAACGGTAAATATTATACTATATTTCTCTTAAATATTTTATCATACAATTGTTTTTTAGAATGACCAAATTACATTTGCTCGGGATCTTTTTCGTACAAGTACATGTTTAACTCGAACCGATAAAAGTCGAATATTAACTTTTATTGCTGGTGTTCGTGGTATGTAAAAGTACTGAAATGAATTTATTTTTCTTTCAACGTTCTATTCCATAGATCGTTCACTAGAAGATAATAAGTCAGACAATCCAATTGTAACAATAAAATTAAGTGAAAAAGATGAAACAATACCTGATCAAAGTACAGGTCAACCTCAACAATATTTTGCTGAAACATTCTTTCAAATGAATACATCAACTGGTGAATGGAAACGTATTAAAAAATTACGACCATTAAATCAAGTCAATTAAGAATAAAATATCTATATTGATTCATTTTTTTGTGTTTTTCTTCTTTCTGTTAGTGTTTTTGTATAGTTGATATTTCATTTTTCGCCTTTTTCTTTTTTCTTTGGATCGTATATATATATATACATGAATATATGTAAATAAAGTTAAGAAAAAAAACAATGTATAAAACTTCATTGTTTTTCTTTCTAGATGTAAATAAAACAATGGATGGATGACAAGTGGATATGTTAAAACTATCAATGCATTCATCAAATATCAATCAAGACTTTACGTAAGTGGATTTCTTTTTTGTTACGAATAGTTTACCTTCCTGATTTTATCAATTGTTAGTGTAAATTTGAGAGCAATTAATTTGATCTAATTAAATTAGTACCGTTAGTTCTGACTGATGTAGAACGTTTTTTAGTATTTAATGTTCTTGTCTAATTATGTATTGAAAATGTGTTATCGTAAGAAAAAAGATTTATGATTCATTTGAGTATGATGATAACATATAGTATTGCAAAAACAGAAAATTATTCTTGATATATAGTGAGTCATATCGCAACAATCATATGTCATAATCATGAACAATTTTCTCCCTCTTATTATTCATATACTTATGACCAAAAGCTTGGAATCCGTTGGTATACTTTTCTCTTAAGATAAATAAATAAACGATAATAAATAGAAATTATTTATATACTTAGATACTAGTTCTACTCGTCTTTCGTTCGTCTGTTAAAATAAAGGAGATATCGGTCAAGGAGTCATTACATTATTTATTTGTCTTATTATCTTTCGTTATATACATTCCAAAATGCTTTTGACATTGTAGTTAGATCGAGGAATCAAAGAATTTCTCTTACTAATTTTTATAAAAGTAGTTATCTTTGACATTGAAATAAAACTGAAAAATAACAACAATATTTCAATTAAATAACATATAAACAAAAAAATATCGAATCTTTAACCATATAAAATCACTAATGAATATCCTTGATTGGTGATATCAATCGAATAATTGATAAAATCAAATATACTTCATGCATCATCTAACGGCCTATTGAAATATATAATAGATTGCATAAACATCATCATCTATTTTGATATTTTCGTTTTTCAAAATAGAACATTTTTTTTATATATGAATATAAAATAATGATAAATCACTATTGTCAGTAATCGATTAATCACAGCGTGGTATGTACATGTTATCTATTGTTATTACAACATCATCTATCTTAAAAAGAAAAAGCTAAATGAGTTAATCAGCTATGATAATCATGTAATTTATATTTAGAAAAAAATTAGAAATAAATTTGATGATACAAGTGTTAAAAGTAAAATATTAGTAGAAAAGAGTAGCTTATTGATTGTATAATCAATATTTATCGATTTTGAGGACAATACAGAAAAGGAAAACCTTGATTGTACACTATTTGTGGAGTATCAGTTAGTGCAAATGTGGCGCAATATATGTCATCAGTTATATCAAATGTCGTCTCTAGAGATGTAGTAATTTATTATTTGTCTACATTGACCCTGAATACATATTGCTATTCTTTTATAACAATAGTAAAATCTCTTTATTTTAGTAAATTAGTTATCAAGACTCTTTTTTTGTATCTTTGTTCCAACTGATTTGAAATGTTAAGTTTCAGAAAAAAAAGAAAATTTTTTTTTTTTACTCCCAATGACCGAACTCATTTTGAGACATATATACATATGTATATATATAATCAATTCAATTCTTTTGTTCAAAGGTGATCATCGATTGATGGTGAGAGAGATTAGAAACGACAGACTATTATTATACTAAGGCAATTATACCCGATTGATAGAGAGTCATTTACATATGAACACTGTTTGACATCGTCTGCTGTTTTTTTTTGTAATAATGTATAAGATCAGATTTTATTTTTGCTTTGTTCTATTAGACGAAAATTTGTTTTGGGAAAAATATAATTCATATCTATAAATATAGGCTGTCAACAGTAGTTCTATATTGTACTGAATAACATTATTAATTCCGTTGTTCATTAATATCTATCGTCGTATTAGACAAAAAAAAGTCAGAAATTGATATTGTTCTTTACTTCTCTTACTACCCTATTCTAATAATATGCAGACAACAACATCTATCTCGCCTTTATACTACTGTTGTTTGAGTAGAGAGAGAGAGAGAGAAAAAGAAGGCAAGTTCTTCGATGCTTAACTATGTCGTATATATATATACATATATATATGTAAGGGAGGTAAGATGAGAGATGTTCGTAGAGTGGAAGCATGGCGAAAGATAAGCTTTTCTTTCTCTTCTCCCTATACACTCATTGGCAAATATGTACAAAACGCCGTCATTTTTCTTTTCTCTTTTTGGGTTCCATTGTTCTGTTGAGTGTTATATATATATATATATGTATATATATACATATACAACGAAGAATCTTCTATATGCTTCCGTTGCATAATTTTCTCGTATTTTTTTGTCCGGAAAGAAACGAAGAACAGGAAAAAAGAGAAAAAGAAGAAGAAGAAGAAGAAGTTACGACGATACCTACTGGTTTTTCTCTTGTAGTTTGTTGTTATACTGATGATCTCTATTTGATCATTGCGATAGACTGTTTACGCGCGCTTATGAGAACATTTTTTTCCTTTCCCTCGTTGATATATTAATACTGACGTCCATTTTTATGCATATATAACAGGAAAAAAAGGTCCTTCGAGTTTCATAAAAATAAAAAAGAGTACGCGTCCTATGAGTAATATTTCAATAAATAAGTTTCATTTAGTATGTCGATTTATATTCATATCCTTGTTTTCTAGTTGACCTTTTGATAAAAAAACAAAACAGCTAAAGATTTTTATTTACTCACCAAATATTATACAAAATAAAAAAAACATATATTTATTTTAGATGATGTAGTAGAAGTCATTTTCAAGAATCTCCATTGCAATGAATTTGTTCGAATATCGAACATAATGTCGAGTTCATCATTAGCTTCATCGACAACTAATACTTACAGTGAAAGTATTGGATTAAATGGAAGTTCACCAACATTACAATGTCGTGTACAATATCTTGATGATACTGATCCATTTTCAAGTGTTAATCTACCTGAACCAGCTCGACCACCATCATTTACATTTCTTACATCAACTATTTTAAGTAATCAATTAAGTAGTATACATAAAGTACTGAATGCACCACATAAAGTAAATTTAATTCTCATGATTATACAATAAAATAAAAAACATATGTTCTAGGTTGCTGATTGTACACTTCAATTATGTCGACAAGATGGAAGTAGAACTGAACTTGGACCATATCTTGAACTTGATCAAACACTTGATGAACAAAGAGAAGACATTGACGCTTTTACAGAAGGGTTAGTAGTTATTCATATTTATATTGATCCACATGGGTTCATTATATGTTTCTCTATCTATATATTATTATTATTATCAATCAATCATAATACATGCCCTTTAGTTTTTTTTCTCTTACTGTGTTAATCACCATATTGCATTTCTTGTTTTTCTATTTTTAAATTTAGACGTAAATGGTCAATTGTCCTTCGTACTCAATTAAGTGTGCGTGTTAATGCTTGTATAGGTAAAATAGAATGAACATATAATATGATTCATTGATAAAACAAAATATTTTGCTTGTAGACAAACTATTAAATTCAGATGGACGAGAATTACGACGATCACTTTTTTCACTGAAACAAATTTTTCAAGTAAAATAAATGTTTTATTATTGTAACTACAAAATTTTATAACTTTTCATGTTTAAAGGATGATAAAGATCTTGTACATGAGTTTGTTAACAATCAGGGTTTACAATGTTTAGTTAAAATAGGTGGAGCAGCTGATCAAAACTATCAAAACTATATTTTACGAGGTATAAAGACTTTTCCATTTATTTTTCTTTAAGAAAAATTATTTTACTATCTAGCACTCGGTCAATTGATGCTTTATGTTGATGGAATGAATGCTGTGATGAATCAAAATGAAGTAGTACAATGGCTTTATTCATTAGTTGAATCTAATGTATGAATTGAAAACTTGATTATTTTCCTTTTAATTTAAAAAAATTATTTCTATTCATCTAGTTTCGACTTGTTGTTAAAACAAGTTTAAAACTTCTAATTGTATTTGCTGAATATACAGAAACAAATGCACTATTAATTCTATCAGCTGTAACACATGTTGATCGAGCAGCAAAACATTTATTATGGTCAAATGCAATGAAAATTTTAAATGAAATGGATAATTCAGCATCAGAAGTTGTTCTATTAATAATAACATTATTTAATACAGTTTTATCAGCTATACCTGATCAAGATACATTCTATGATATGACAGATGCATTAGAAAAGCAAGGAATGCAAAAATGTACACAATTTTTTCTTAATCGAAAACCAGCTGAACCAGATCTTGTCGAACAATTTAATATCTATGATGTAAGTCAGAAGAAAATGATGTATAATCTATAATGTAGAACCTAAATTTGACAAATTAGACTTACTTGAGAATACACGATTATTCTAAATTGTTTATCATAATGTTACAGCCAAGGTTGCTCAAGATATATGTATAGTGTACTAGTCATTGATATCGATAAACAAAGCAAAGAGTTATCTATTTACGAAATAATGAGAACAGGAAGAAATTTTCTCGGAAGTATCAATAGTGTAATTCACATCAAAATCTAGACTGAAAGTTTAGAGATATGAAGAACTAATCCGATAAATATTTTATTTGCTTGAGAATATGTGAAGAATGAAAATAAAGGCATAAATCAAATTCAAGCGAGTTTTATACGCGGAGGTTATTATCATCATACTTAAACATTGTTTTTTTGTGGTAATAACTGGAAAATAAGTTACTAATCAAATAAAATGTGTAACTAGTTACTTGTTATTTGGAAAAAAATTCGAATGCTAGATATAATGATGATCTATTTGTAATGTTGACAGTTCT
>CAJNOI010001519.1:0-14412 GCA_905250115.1 Adineta steineri | reverse complement strand
CTCGGTTCACTCTCTGAAACCGTCAACAACCTTCATGGTTCACTCGTCGGTGGACAATAAGTGGTGAATTGAAAGCGATGTTTTTTTCCTTTTAATCTAATTTCTTTATTATAATCATAATTTATTGCCCATGAATGGTGGGTTTTGAATGCATGTCAATAAAAAATCATTGATCATTGTTGACATTAAAAAATAACACTTCTTTGTTTTATCTATCTAATCATATGCCTAGTATCAAACTATGAAAAGAGTAGAAATGTTTATGAATTGATGCATTTTTGGATATTGCGTCTTCCAAAACATCTTGGAAGAATCGTTGAAAGGTATTCACAACATTCTTATCAATTTTAGCAAACACCTCATCATTTCAATACAAAGTTCTTGTAGCCTATGTTGATTCGACAATTATAATACTATTTTACTAAGAAAGTTTTATCCGAATTATTAATTATATTCCCAATACATATGTTAATATTGTATGCCATACATGATTATTTGTACTCTTCGATTAAAATCTTTAATCTTTCTTGCTAATCGATGTTTAAAGATAGACTGAATTTTAATCACAAAAGTCTAAATTGACTTTATTTATTATCTATATTTTGCAAACAAATGAAACAATCATACAATTTCTTTACAAAGCCTTTATAAAATATCTGAAGATTGTATTGCTCTTTTTGAACATAAATCAATATAATCTGTAATATCATCACTATCATTATCATCATCAATATCATCATCGTCATCATCATCATCATTATTACGATCAGTATTGTCTGTTTCATTTTCATTCCAATTATCAAGTTCAAATTCAGGACTAAATGGTGCTTGTTGATTTCCATCTTCACGATCATTTAGTAAACGATTAATAAGAAATGATGCACATGTCGTTTGAGGTAGATGTTGAGATGTTGATGGTAAACTTGTTTGTTGCTGTTGTTGCTGCTGTTGTTGTTGTAGAGAAAAGTCAGATGATAATGATGTGGAAACAAGTTCACTTCGTACACGAAATAAACCATCAGTTCGCAGGGTGTAACTAAAAAAATACAAGATACATATAAAACATGAAAAGATTAAATAATAAGGGGCGTGGGTCTTATCACTATTGTCACCTACATCTTGAATAAATTATTTTATCAAAAGAATAATACTAGATTTATCTTATGAGAAAATAAATGAATGGTTAAGTTTGTCATTTCAAAGTGCAATATGCATTATATATATATATATATATATATCAGAGTAAATATTTTGTATACACGATTTTTTTACTAACCTTACTCGAGTACATCCCATAGCTTTTCCCAGCTGATGTGCTTTAAGTAAATGTGTTGTTAGTTTTTTTCCACGTGGAAAACGTCGTTCACATAAATGACATGCATATTTACATTGACGCTAAATATAAATTTTGGAATTTTTCTTCCTATTAAAAAAGAATTTATTTACTTCTTGTTTATCATTCACATCAGTAGTTTGTTCTTTCACATCATCATCATCATCATCATCATTGATTTTATCGAGTAATGGAAGTAAATGCAAACGACGACGATGTACTGTTAAACTATTTGCACATTTGAAACTATAAAAATATAGGAGTTGTAATAGAAATGAAATAATGAAAAATAAATACGAAAGTGAGCAATCGGGACATTGAAAATATTTTATATCTGTATGTCGATAAATAATATGTCGTTTAACACCAGATGGAGTAGAAAATATTTGTGTACAATATGGACATGCATGTTTTGTTTCTAAAAGAATATTATTTTCGTGAGAATTTTTTGATTTTAGAAATAAAATTTTTCTACTACCATGTTTATTCAAATGTTTTTGAAGAAGAGATTTAGATTGAAATTGTTGTGCACATTTTTCACATTGAAAATTTGGTGAGACTATAATGTTAAAATAAAAAGAATGATATTGAAAAGAAAAAGATGTATATTCAATACCTTCGGTAGATAATTGACAATGTTCAATAAATTTAACTCCACAAGAAAATAAGGATCCACAACGTGGACATGCTATCGTTTTTTCTTGAGTATGTCGTCGAATATGTTCACGAATTCGATATGCTTTATCCGGACGGTGAGTACAACCTTGAAATATTGAAAAATTAAAGTTTGATAAAGGATTATCAAAGAGAGTCTGTTGAATTCAAAATTGTTGTGTCACAACTAGGAGTTTCAATTTTTTTTCTTATATTTTATCGGTTGTAGTCTGACAGAGAATTATTTAATTTTCTATCTCACACGGATTATTGATCAAATGTAATTGTTTCGATTAGACAGCTTTTAGAATACTCTAGAGATTTATGTAAAAAATATATATTAGTTGATCTCAATCATCCATCGATTCTTATTCATATAAAGATTTGTTAATAGAGTCGAAGTATAAGTTAGTTATTGTAGAATAGTCGTTAAAATTATCTGGAAAATATGTATATTTGCTACTATCGGAATTCTTAAATAATCCAGGTCTGAAAAAATGATTTCGGAAACCAGTTTGACACATCGATTTTTACCCCCCGGGCTGTTCTCTATTGAATTGTAAAAACCGCATGTTGCTATGAATTTCCGTTCAAAAATTATAAGCGTTTCTTCCGCTTGTTTTCGTAATCTAAAATAACTGCTTCTGTCAATCAACGGATATGAATTTGAAAGATTCTTTCATTATTGTCAATGTTGATAAGAAAATAACTTTTAATTTTACCTGTCCAACGGCATATATCTGAACCAGCATGTTGATTAACATGTTCATAGAATAATTGAGCATGACTATTGGTATACTATGAAAGAGAAATTTAAAAACATTATTATATATTTCAAGAGAAATTGAATTACTTGACAATCTCCCCATGAACAACGAAATTCGACGGGTAAATCTGGAATAATATTTCGATTTTCACTAGATTTTTGACATAGAGGAATATTTGGATGATTATGTTCATATGTTTTCATTCCAAGATATTTTAATTTTGTATGAAAACCATGAAATTGTACATGACGAATAAATGATGAAATATCAAATTCTTCTACATGACCACAATTACGCCATTGACAGGCTAAATCTATTTAACAAAAAAAACAAAAACAATATATAAAATTATTATTCTTTGTTTTTTTTTACGTGGTGTTTGTTGATATTGATTAATATAAGTCGAAAGATGTTCATCCAAATGTTTATAAAATTCTTTGAGATCATTCAAACGAACACGGCATTCTGCACCCCATTCACATTGTAAATCATATTCAAGTTCACTCAAATTCGGTATATATCGTTTTAATCGTCGTTTACTGCTCATTTTTTCTGAAAGACAATAAATTTGTTTGTATAAAATATAACAAAATTTTCTTGAATAATTCATAGAAAAAAAAGCATAAGTATCTGATTTATTTATTCATTAATTATGACAGAATCATTAGAAATAAATGAAGCAAGTCCTAGAAAATCTTGAGAAGATGATGATGGTGATGGTTCAACACATTGACGTTTATTTGCAGGTGGTTGCTCATTGGTTGTTGGACGTTTCTAAATTATTTAAAGATAATTACAGTACATTCTAATAAGAGAGGTGGGTGAGGGTATGGGTGTGAAATGATGGCAAAACTCACACCCTCAGTAAATGGTATAGATATTCATATTACCTTTTGTTTTTGTTTTTTTGGTGTATATATCAAAGTTAAGTTTTCTGCTTTGGGTTTTTCTGGTAGATGATTTGAAAACTAAAAAATTCAAAATAACGATACTAGTATAATCATATATATATGTTTACTTTAAGAATTGGTCGATAACGTTGAAATGTCAATTCCACTAATTCATCAATACGCGAATTTTGATAAAGATTCGGATAATTTTTAATTAAATTATATAATTTAATAGATATTTCAAATAGAATTGGTAAGGAAACATTCGTTGTATCTTTATCGTCAATTTCTGATATTATTTTCATACCTTCACGTTCGATATCATCACGTGTTTTAAGTAGAACCTAAAATTTTCGAAAAATAATTAAAAGAAAAACAATCCATAGAAAAAAACAAACCTTTTTTTTAATAGTTCGAAAAAAATATTTAATTGTATGTTGACATAACATTTTTCTTTCAACTTCACGAACATATTTTCTAAATAAAACAAAAAAATAATATTTTATCTTGAAATAAAATCTATTTCTTTACTTATCAAGATCTGGTTTATCTAATAATTGCCGAAGTACTTCAAATAATACTAATAAATGTTCATCAAATTGAACAAGAAGATCAATAAATAAACGAGTTGATTTATACATTGCAGCATTAAATGAACCAGTACGATCAGCATCTAATGGTTGAATACGCCAGATGCCCTATTTATATTAATTAGAATTTTATATTTCATATATATTTTAAAATTTACATTAAATAAATTATGTTTTGAACGTTCTTGATAAAGTCCAATAATTTTTGGATAATTTCTTAATTCAAGTACATTTCCACCAAGTAAAAATTCTAAACTAAGTCGATCATTTCGATAATATTCATTTGTATGAAAAAAATGTGCAAGACGATAAAGTCCACGGTAATGTCGATTATAACGAGCAATACATATATAAAGACCTTCAATACATAGCCATATACATTTATTATATAGAATTAACCAAGGATCAGTTAGAAGATCTTAATAGAATAGATTTAATTTTTAATGAATTTAAAAATAAAATATTCTTACCTGTTTTATGAGGAAAATATAGATCATTGATTAATTGAGCAGAATGAGAATCTGGTGGACTAGAAAAATATATAGATTGAAATATGAATTTGATTAGGAACAATAATTTCCAAGGAAACAGATATTGACTATCAAGACTTTTACAATCTCATAAAATCGAACTGATAACGCAACCAGTTCTTTACATTCGCATTCTCGTTTATCTCTAAAGCTTCGCTCATTTTGATATTATATTTGGCAAACTGTTGGACTCTGGGGAAATTAAGGAGAAACTTGAAAATATAATAATCGATATTGTACTTGCTAACGCTAATTTTCATTCTTAAATATGATAAGCGTTCAATAATTTGCAGCGCCCATCATTCACTATTGTGAACAATCTCATCTTCCAGCTAAGGACGTATGTATACACATGTGTGTCTTTCGATCAGATCAGACAGGATGGGTTTCTGTTCTGTCAGGGTTTACTAATTTTATTTCAATAATCTCTATTTCGATTTTTAGTCCTACAGTATATAATTCTCTAATTGAACAACTTACATAGTTGATTTTTCATAATAACTAGTTGCAAATGGTTTAGTTTGCATTTCCGTTAAAAATTCATGAAGTTCATTAAGTTTATCCATTGTAAAATCTACTGACTCTTTATTATGACGATTTAAATATTTAAGAGCTGATGCATGAATTCGATAAAACATCTTGAAAATAAATTATAAAAATTTATCTTTTAATACAAAAGAGAAAAAAATTTTTGATTTACTTCAACACTATGACAACCAAGTAAAGTACCCTTTGAATTTGATGTTGATGTATGATGACCAAGTTTACGAGGATAAACTGCTTTATTTTCATGTAAAAGATCAAGAGCCTAAATACAATAACAAGTTTTTGATAAAAGAAAAAAAGAAGAAGATATATTTTTTTTACAGAGGCATATTTTTTTAATGAATCAAATAATTTATTTCGATGTAATTTTTCTTCAATTTTAGCCATCATATATAAATAAGTCCAATCTTCTTTATTATCATCATTATCTGTACATATATTCGCTTTTTCATATGCTTCTTTACATATATTTAACAAAAATGATCGATCAGGAACATAATCAGTTGCTTTATCTTTCTAAAATAAACATTAAAGACAATAAAGAACTATTTTATAGTAAAATTATCCGTACATATTTGGAACAATATGATTGTAAAATATAAGTAATTTCAGCATATTCCATCCATAATGTATGATTATTACTATCAACAGAAACAGCCTGTCGAAAATAACATGAAGCAGACATATGTACATTGAAGATACGCGGATCAAAATCATCAGCCTAAAGAAGAAACAAAAATATATATGTCATAAGAAGCCTATGGAATATTTTCCGACGAGTTTCGATACTTATAAATGCTCCTACTTCATAAAAATCAAGTGAACATGTCTTAAATACGAATGTCTACTAACCACAAAAGTCTGACGATATACATTGGTAAAATTCTCTCCACTAAGATGTAATGAAATCTAGATTGGTATAGTTTTTCAGCAAATCTGATTGGTAGTCGCGTCTCGTTAATATAAGTCAAATCGATATATCTAGTCGAAACAAATGTTTCAGTACATTATCGTCTTTTGTTCTGTGACCTATACTCGATTTAATTTCTAAGAGTTGAATCTCGTCAGGTCACTCGTATAGTAATATACTTTCTTTTCTCTTCAAATTTTCATTCTTAACACTTCATGAAAAACTTACTGTAATAAATTCTTCTATTTTAGCAAATTCGATAACCGTTAAACCTGCCCATGAATCAAATCGTCTTGTATTCATACATAAATCTTTTGTATAATATTCTTGTGCTTTTCTATTCAATTGAAAAAATTTAGAAAAAAAAAGAAATCGTTATTTATATTACTTGTTTGATGAATCATTTGTTGTTGTATCTTTTGAACCCATTTTAAGATGATAATCAGCAAAAAGATAATATAAATCTTTTTCAAATAAACTAGAATAAAATTTATTATAAAGAAAAATGAATTATTTCAAAAGAACTAAAATTTACGCATTATTTGATTTAAATGGTTTATCAGATAAATGTGTAAGTTCATCGCTTTGTTTTCCTTGACTATTAATCGATGTTGCATCAGATATATAAGTTACAAGAAGTTTTCGTCGATGTTCACGTTCATCATCCCATCCAATCATTGATTCAAATCTTTGAAAAAGACTTTCGGTCTAAATAATAAAAAATTTTCATTAGTTTTTCAATTATCAAGAGATTTTCTTTACTTCATTTGTTATTGTACAAACACGACCTTCATAACCAGGTAATTGTTTTGGTCGTAAAGCATAGAATACAATACTTGCTTTTTCTAATGTTAGTTCAAGCTATGCGAAAAAAATCGAATCAAGATTAAGGAAATAATTCGTCAAGAAAAAAGTCAATACCGATCGACAATTATGATCATTTAAATATTTCATTTTTGATTTACGTAATACAAGACCATATAAACAGTAAATGCATTGTTCGATTTCATCAATAACTTTTGATAATTTACTTTTTTGTTCACTGGATTCATTTGAAGTATCTGATGAATTATTTTGAATAATTTCATTAGATAATAAAATTTTTCGAATATTAGGATGTTCAATTTGAATAAGTTCAATAAGAAAATATTCAAGTAAACTACCATTATCAATTAAACAATTTTCATGTCTATGATTAATGAAAAAATCAAGATAATTTCTTAAATGTTTCTAAAATCAAAATAACATACTTTCCAAATAATTCATGAACTGTTCTGACATATGATAGAAGAAATTGTTCATTTTTTTTCGAATCACGTCTATTGAAATAAAATAAAGATAAGATTAAATAATACAGCAAAATTACAAACTTCATTGTCACACGATAAAGTAATATCCATGGATTGATAGATTTAAATTGCCATATAGTTTCTGATGAATCTCGTTTCATTATTGAATCAATTAAACTTAAAGTTAATTTTTCAATTAGTTTTAATGATGTATCTCGCCATTGAGAATCTCCGTCCAAAATTCTAGAAGAAAATTAAATGTTTTAAATATTATACTTATACATCGAATTGAAGGGTAGGTGAATCTGTGATTATAGGGCTCAGTGGCGGATCTAGGACTTTCGTAGAGAGGGTCGATTTCTGAGTAGGGGGGGGGGCGATTTCGACTAAAAACTATTTTTGGGTCCAATCGAACTAGTGTGAACCTATTACTTCGTTCATTTTTGCTGTAAAAAATCAAAAAAATTTCCGAAGGGGAGCGATCGCCCCCGCCGCCCACTCCTAAATCCGCTACTGGCAGGGCTTACTACCCCTTTGCCAATAGGGCATTCGCCATTGGCGAAAGTATCGGAGTCTATTAGCGAAAGTTCAGGCGCGATTAGGCGTAAGTCTAGTGGATTTTCGCCAACTATATTAACACAAAATTAGTGTAAAATGCGTGTGGCAAATTAACCTAATATTATCAAAACAAGTATATTGTAGTCTAAACCCCTTAGTATAGTTAACCGGAGCTATTTTTATGCATATGTAATCACATAACGATACTGGAGAATTTTCTATAAATATGTTGGTGTAAGTGCACTGAGCTTTCTTCAATTAGAGAAATTCCATAAGGTGTATTGGCGAAAGTGCTGGTTGGCAAAAATCTTATCGATGAAATTCGGGAATCCCTATCGATTATCTCTCCAAAACTTCTCATACAATTCATAGAACTACTGTAAATACCGATTCCACGTAGACGTATAAATCTTTTAAACCGATATTACACTATTTTCTTATATATTATATCTCCTACATAGATGAGAGTCTAACGATATCATTCGATTTATTTCTAATAGAAATATATCTTACTTAATAATCATATGAATAATTTGAATAAAAATTTGATCAAATATTTTTCGAACATTAATATTTTCTTTTTCATCTAAATGTTGATTTTCTTTAAGTACATTAACAAGTGTTTCATAACATTTAATTAAAGATTTTTGTTGTAAATGTATTTGTGTTGATAAATTTGCATAAAATAATTTGATTTTTTTCTCCAATTTTTTTATTAATAATACTAATTCATCTTTTTCATCAGCAACAGCAATACGTGATAAAATATACGTTAATTCTTGTGAAGATGAAGAATTTGATGTTTGTTCAGATGATATTTCATTATTATTTTTTAAACGTAAATAAAGTGTTTCAATTGTACCTTAAATAAAATAACAACAAAAAATATATTTTTATTTTTCTATTAATTAAAAAATTATCTCATACTTTTAGAAATCGTTGTATGATTGAATAAATTTGGTAAAATAAGAGTGATTTCATCTGGTAATAAATGTTGCAATTGATAAATACAAGCTAGTGCATCGTTTTGAACATCGGATAAAAAATAATAAAGTGATGAAATCCATAGAACTAGAGAAATCGAATAAAGAATTATTGATTATACTTAAATATAAATTTTTACTTCGATAAATTTTTTGATCAATTTCATATTGATTTTGTTGAATAGAACTATTTTTAAAACGATATAAAAAGAATTGCAAACGTGCAAAACAATAACCAAGTGATTTATATTTTATTTTTAAACGAGCAAAATAACTAAATCTATAATAAAGAATAAATTTAATAATAGAAAATATAGAAAATTAATTTTTACCGTTCAATTGAATCTTCAGATAAATCAGATTTTAATGATCCAAGAGCATTTTCAACGTAACATAAACATGCTTGTAAATGATTTTCTTCGATATCATCTAATATAAATATTTTATAGATTAAGTATTGTTAAGTATTAATTAATACATACTCATTGGATATTGTACATGATCGATAAGACAATCGAAGAGTTTGGTAAATATCATTCGCATTTCAGTTGACCTATAAATATATATTGAATAAATTTAGCAGAATATAAATATTTAGTACTGATTGATAAATAAGGGTGTGGGTGTGAGATGATGTTGACAATACTCTCATCTACAATCATCCTGTAGATATGTTAACGACTTTATGCAAGATCTCTTTTAATATAGGAAGTAGTAAAATTGCAAATCATATTGCGTTTTCAGTCCTGAGAAATTAACAAGTCAGAAGAAGTTTTCTTTATAATGATAGTACAAGATCATTGATTAGCGATTTGACTTCATAAAATTGAAACATACATATCTTTGGATCGGAAAATCCTTCCAAAGCTAATTTTTATAAGTTATACATATATTAAAGGTGTGGGTGTGGGAATCTCTTCCTTTATTAAGCACCTGGACTCTCTCCGCACCTACAACACACTCACCTATACCTATCGTGTCATATTAAAAGAAAAATTAAAAACTTCACTTTCGATATTTTGTCTGTCTACATTTTCCTTTCTACTTTTTCCTACTGATTATGTATTCTATTCGACGTCAGTCTTTTCGGCCTTTATACTACATACTTTTCCATTACGGTATTTTCCTTCTTTTCTTTTCGACATTTTCCCTTTCGATATTTAACACCACACCCGAGGTATAGAGACTACTCATATAGCTCGATCGATATTCACTAATTAATGATGTCTTACTCTGTCGAGTAAACCATTTCATTTCGGAACCTTTAATTTCTGATGAAGAGACATTCTATTGTAAAAAAAACTAACCAAAGTGTAGACGAATGTTTTGTAAGTTCATTTATGTAATCACATATAAGATCAATATAATGATATTGATATCCATTATTATTTTTCTGTTCAATTAATTCAATAAATGGTTTATATTCAATTTGAAGTAATGGAAAATTTTCTTTTGGTAAATCTGATATTACTGCTGAAGTGGTTTCTAAAAATAAATATTTATCTATAATTTTTCAAAATAAATGTGAATTCAACCATCATCAATATTATCCGGTGAAGTCACTGTTTCGTCTGCTTCATCATCCGAACTAATCAATAAAAAGAAAATGATCATAATATGAAAATATTAATTTTAAAAGATCAATACCCATCATCACTAGTGGATAATATTCGTCGTAATTTATCTACTGTACTAATATTATTATCATCGGATATATTACGAGTAATCTAAAAGAAATATGAAGATTTCTTTATGATAGAACAAATGATTATGATTGACATACACTTCTTGCAGATCGTCGTTTTTCATAATCATCAATATTTAATGGTAATAAAGAACGTTTTTTTCGATTATTCGTTGGTGGAGGTGGTTGTTCTTCAGGTACAATTGGTTCTTGTTGCATTGGTTCTTCTTGTTCAGGCTGTTCTGTAACGATATTTTCTTTTGGTAAATAGTTTTTCACATCAATTATTTGACAAAGTTTCTGCAAAAAAAAATATTCAGTTGAGTTTATGTTTTTTTTTCAACAATATTTTACCGAATTATCATTATGATATTCTCGTATTTTCTTTGATAAATATTGACCAAAATCTTGAAAACTAAAGCAATCGGTTTCTTTAAAAATATATATTATTTTTTCTTCGTATAATTACTTTTCAATTTCTATTTGTTCATCTAATGGCTTTTTATCGATGATTACATGTTTCTTTTTTAATAATTTCTCTTTAAATTTTCTAATATTTCCTTCTAAATCTTTAATTTTCATTGAAAGATTTCCATCATAAATTATATATTCAATTTCATTTTTAAACATTTTTTCAATTAAGATTTTCATTGATGGTTGAGTTTTTTCGAGTAAAACTAAACATAATTGACCAAAATCATATATTGATTGATATGCTGCAACACGATCATATCCAATACGAATATATTCAAGACATTCTACAAAGAAACTAAGTAAATTAAACGAATTTCTTTTATAATCGAAAAATTTTCAAAGGAAATTCTATAATATTCATTCGCATATGATAAATGAATGTCTTAAGAATGTTACATTCATTTTTGGGACTGAAGAAATCAGAGCAATCGAGATAGTGTTGCATCAGAAATTAATATGCTTTAAATTTTTGATTATTGATATTAGTTATATTTGTGAATGATATTATTTTATGTCGTAAATTTCTAACAAGATTTTAGAATATAGAGTAAATGTAATCAAAGATTTTACGAATGAGGACTGATCTTATTGTATAGAATCTATAACCAATTGTTCGATTAGCCTATTCCTCTCAAATTTTAAACATTCTATTGAATTTTTCATTAAAAAAAGAAAGATGGGCGTGTATTTTATAACAACCTATTTCTAATCATACCCACACCCTCAAAGAAACCTGTATGAAACTTTGGACACACCTTTATCTTGATTACTTAAGTATCAATAGAATTATAATAGTATCAGTGAGAAATAAAATTCAAACTATAATAGAATTTTGTGACTTTTTGTTTCAAAAATGAAATAAAAGCTTGCAAAATTCGATTCTAATCTAGGTTTTGTGTTGCAATAACTTAATTCTCATCAAAATTTATCTCTGAACTTTACGTGAAAAGAAATATAGTTTACACAATCTAGATGGAATTTTGTGCAATATGTATACAAGAACTTTCAACGACTATAAAGGCAGAGATCGGAACTTTTATCACAGCGAATATCACAAACTATATTTATAATGTTAGTTACTGAAGCATTAATATCTACTTGTTTGTAATAGTCTCAAATTATCAAATTCTTTATCTGAGATTGTCGGTAAATGAACACAATCAATATTAGTTTTTCACTATTCATATCAAAACTTAGTATACCCACAGTAAAACTACGAACTATTAAAATTATTGTCAAATCGGAATATATCTCTGCTACGCCTAGATCTAATCATAAATTCTAAATCGTTTACACATAGATCTTACTTGAAAAATTTCCAAGAATAAAATAAAAATAAATAATTTGTTCGAGACATTTCCAATGAATATGTTCATGACCAATTTCAATAGTCTATTTAGAAACAAATATCAGAATTAATAAATAAGCATTTTTGATATAATAAATTACTTTTTCAAAACATATTTTTACTTGATAAATATTTCCTAATTCAAGATAACATATACCCATTTCATAATAAATAGTTGATACTCGATTATTAATTGAATTTGCCTAAAGAATAAATATTAATTATGTATTTTTATATTGAAATTTTAAGAAACTTTTTCAAAATATCCAATAGCTTTTTCATATAAATCTAATTTTCGATACCAAATTCCACATTCTGTTAATACAGTCCATTTTAGGTTAATTCTTGATCGTTCATTTTCATGATTATGATTATCACTAGTTTTTTCAATACATTCAAGTTTTAAAATTTGTTCAAGTAATTCAATTTTCTTTTCACCATTGATCAAATTATCATTTTTAATTTTCAAATAATCTCCATAAATATTAAGTGCTTGGGTTACCTAAGGATTTATTTATTTATTTATATATTAAAACAAAAATCAATCAATTATACTTGATCTTTATCATGTTCAATTGCATTGAAAAGATCATCAAGTTGAATTTCACCACGACTAGCATCAATAATCATCTTGTTATATACATTTAAAGACAAAAAAATTTTGAATTGTCAATGAGAAATACATCAATGGTTATAATCAACAACAAATAAGAAATATTATCGATTTTTACATGTAGTGTCATCTATGTTTTTGTTTAGCACTTTCGAATAGAAAAAAAGACTTAAAAGTAGAACAGTACGCTACTACTTTTCACTAAAATCTAAGTCAAACAGTTATTTTTTTATAACATATGTGTTCGCTCTCAAGATATTTCAATAGAATCAGATTTAAACTGACTTCTAAAGTTCGAATCACGTGTTAAAAGATGCGTGGTTGTTTTACTTGCTGTAAGCAAATGGTTGTGTTCTCATAATGTATATTAGAAAGATAATACGTATTGATTCGAACTATAAAAGGTGCAGCAAATAGCTTTTCATATTCACTCCAATTATTTCATTTTAATTCAATTTCAAAGCATATTAAAAACAATGAAAGCTGCTATCGCACTCATCTTCTTCGCCTGTGTTGCTGGTTCAATGGCTACCGATGCTCGTGGTCAAATGTTGGACCAACTTTTATCACAAGGACAAGTTGTTATGCAATCAACCATGAGTATTCTTCAAGCTCACCTCTCGACCATTGTTTCACAAGCTCTCGGTCAACTCACAGGTCTTCTTGCTTCAATCGGCGGTCGATTTGACATCAGTACCATATTTGCCCAATTCCAACCACTCCTTGCTTCAGCCGCCCAAGGTCTTCTTGATCAACTTATGGGTAGTCTTTCAGGACTCATGGGTGGTATGTATAAATTCTCATCTATTTCTATTTCAATATATTCACTACAATCTTATCATACATTCTAGGTCGTATCTTCGGTGATATTTCAGCCATGTTCACTGAATTTCTTGGTCAAATCACAACACCACTCCTTGCCATTGGTCAAACACTCTTAAACCAAGGTTTATCAGCTGTTGTTGGTTCATTAGCTGGATCACGTTTTCTTGGTGACTTCATGAGTCGTAAGTAGATGTATAGTCATATTTAATGAATGAAAATGAACGAGATTTTGATTTTATTATTTAGAAATCTCAAGTTCAATGGCTGCTGCTGTCGCAACTGCTCAAGGTGTTATCTCACAAACTGTTTCAAGCCTTGGTGGTGTTCTTTCAAACATTGTTGATGCTTCAAAACCACATTTAGCTGATCTCCAAAACCAATTGATGGGTCATGGTATGAATGTTCTCGGTTCACTCTC
>CAJNOI010001518.1:0-14412 GCA_905250115.1 Adineta steineri | reverse complement strand
CTCGGTTCACTCTCTGAAACCGTCAACAACCTTCATGGTTCACTCGTCGGTGGACAATAAGTGGTGAATTGAAAGCGATGTTTTTTTCCTTTTAATCTAATTTCTTTATTATAATCATAATTTATTGCCCATGAATGGTGGGTTTTGAATGCATGTCAATAAAAAATCATTGATCATTGTTGACATTAAAAAATAACACTTCTTTGTTTTATCTATCTAATCATATGCCTAGTATCAAACTATGAAAAGAGTAGAAATGTTTATGAATTGATGCATTTTTGGATATTGCGTCTTCCAAAACATCTTGGAAGAATCGTTGAAAGGTATTCACAACATTCTTATCAATTTTAGCAAACACCTCATCATTTCAATACAAAGTTCTTGTAGCCTATGTTGATTCGACAATTATAATACTATTTTACTAAGAAAGTTTTATCCGAATTATTAATTATATTCCCAATACATATGTTAATATTGTATGCCATACATGATTATTTGTACTCTTCGATTAAAATCTTTAATCTTTCTTGCTAATCGATGTTTAAAGATAGACTGAATTTTAATCACAAAAGTCTAAATTGACTTTATTTATTATCTATATTTTGCAAACAAATGAAACAATCATACAATTTCTTTACAAAGCCTTTATAAAATATCTGAAGATTGTATTGCTCTTTTTGAACATAAATCAATATAATCTGTAATATCATCACTATCATTATCATCATCAATATCATCATCGTCATCATCATCATCATTATTACGATCAGTATTGTCTGTTTCATTTTCATTCCAATTATCAAGTTCAAATTCAGGACTAAATGGTGCTTGTTGATTTCCATCTTCACGATCATTTAGTAAACGATTAATAAGAAATGATGCACATGTCGTTTGAGGTAGATGTTGAGATGTTGATGGTAAACTTGTTTGTTGCTGTTGTTGCTGCTGTTGTTGTTGTAGAGAAAAGTCAGATGATAATGATGTGGAAACAAGTTCACTTCGTACACGAAATAAACCATCAGTTCGCAGGGTGTAACTAAAAAAATACAAGATACATATAAAACATGAAAAGATTAAATAATAAGGGGCGTGGGTCTTATCACTATTGTCACCTACATCTTGAATAAATTATTTTATCAAAAGAATAATACTAGATTTATCTTATGAGAAAATAAATGAATGGTTAAGTTTGTCATTTCAAAGTGCAATATGCATTATATATATATATATATATATATCAGAGTAAATATTTTGTATACACGATTTTTTTACTAACCTTACTCGAGTACATCCCATAGCTTTTCCCAGCTGATGTGCTTTAAGTAAATGTGTTGTTAGTTTTTTTCCACGTGGAAAACGTCGTTCACATAAATGACATGCATATTTACATTGACGCTAAATATAAATTTTGGAATTTTTCTTCCTATTAAAAAAGAATTTATTTACTTCTTGTTTATCATTCACATCAGTAGTTTGTTCTTTCACATCATCATCATCATCATCATCATTGATTTTATCGAGTAATGGAAGTAAATGCAAACGACGACGATGTACTGTTAAACTATTTGCACATTTGAAACTATAAAAATATAGGAGTTGTAATAGAAATGAAATAATGAAAAATAAATACGAAAGTGAGCAATCGGGACATTGAAAATATTTTATATCTGTATGTCGATAAATAATATGTCGTTTAACACCAGATGGAGTAGAAAATATTTGTGTACAATATGGACATGCATGTTTTGTTTCTAAAAGAATATTATTTTCGTGAGAATTTTTTGATTTTAGAAATAAAATTTTTCTACTACCATGTTTATTCAAATGTTTTTGAAGAAGAGATTTAGATTGAAATTGTTGTGCACATTTTTCACATTGAAAATTTGGTGAGACTATAATGTTAAAATAAAAAGAATGATATTGAAAAGAAAAAGATGTATATTCAATACCTTCGGTAGATAATTGACAATGTTCAATAAATTTAACTCCACAAGAAAATAAGGATCCACAACGTGGACATGCTATCGTTTTTTCTTGAGTATGTCGTCGAATATGTTCACGAATTCGATATGCTTTATCCGGACGGTGAGTACAACCTTGAAATATTGAAAAATTAAAGTTTGATAAAGGATTATCAAAGAGAGTCTGTTGAATTCAAAATTGTTGTGTCACAACTAGGAGTTTCAATTTTTTTTCTTATATTTTATCGGTTGTAGTCTGACAGAGAATTATTTAATTTTCTATCTCACACGGATTATTGATCAAATGTAATTGTTTCGATTAGACAGCTTTTAGAATACTCTAGAGATTTATGTAAAAAATATATATTAGTTGATCTCAATCATCCATCGATTCTTATTCATATAAAGATTTGTTAATAGAGTCGAAGTATAAGTTAGTTATTGTAGAATAGTCGTTAAAATTATCTGGAAAATATGTATATTTGCTACTATCGGAATTCTTAAATAATCCAGGTCTGAAAAAATGATTTCGGAAACCAGTTTGACACATCGATTTTTACCCCCCGGGCTGTTCTCTATTGAATTGTAAAAACCGCATGTTGCTATGAATTTCCGTTCAAAAATTATAAGCGTTTCTTCCGCTTGTTTTCGTAATCTAAAATAACTGCTTCTGTCAATCAACGGATATGAATTTGAAAGATTCTTTCATTATTGTCAATGTTGATAAGAAAATAACTTTTAATTTTACCTGTCCAACGGCATATATCTGAACCAGCATGTTGATTAACATGTTCATAGAATAATTGAGCATGACTATTGGTATACTATGAAAGAGAAATTTAAAAACATTATTATATATTTCAAGAGAAATTGAATTACTTGACAATCTCCCCATGAACAACGAAATTCGACGGGTAAATCTGGAATAATATTTCGATTTTCACTAGATTTTTGACATAGAGGAATATTTGGATGATTATGTTCATATGTTTTCATTCCAAGATATTTTAATTTTGTATGAAAACCATGAAATTGTACATGACGAATAAATGATGAAATATCAAATTCTTCTACATGACCACAATTACGCCATTGACAGGCTAAATCTATTTAACAAAAAAAACAAAAACAATATATAAAATTATTATTCTTTGTTTTTTTTTACGTGGTGTTTGTTGATATTGATTAATATAAGTCGAAAGATGTTCATCCAAATGTTTATAAAATTCTTTGAGATCATTCAAACGAACACGGCATTCTGCACCCCATTCACATTGTAAATCATATTCAAGTTCACTCAAATTCGGTATATATCGTTTTAATCGTCGTTTACTGCTCATTTTTTCTGAAAGACAATAAATTTGTTTGTATAAAATATAACAAAATTTTCTTGAATAATTCATAGAAAAAAAAGCATAAGTATCTGATTTATTTATTCATTAATTATGACAGAATCATTAGAAATAAATGAAGCAAGTCCTAGAAAATCTTGAGAAGATGATGATGGTGATGGTTCAACACATTGACGTTTATTTGCAGGTGGTTGCTCATTGGTTGTTGGACGTTTCTAAATTATTTAAAGATAATTACAGTACATTCTAATAAGAGAGGTGGGTGAGGGTATGGGTGTGAAATGATGGCAAAACTCACACCCTCAGTAAATGGTATAGATATTCATATTACCTTTTGTTTTTGTTTTTTTGGTGTATATATCAAAGTTAAGTTTTCTGCTTTGGGTTTTTCTGGTAGATGATTTGAAAACTAAAAAATTCAAAATAACGATACTAGTATAATCATATATATATGTTTACTTTAAGAATTGGTCGATAACGTTGAAATGTCAATTCCACTAATTCATCAATACGCGAATTTTGATAAAGATTCGGATAATTTTTAATTAAATTATATAATTTAATAGATATTTCAAATAGAATTGGTAAGGAAACATTCGTTGTATCTTTATCGTCAATTTCTGATATTATTTTCATACCTTCACGTTCGATATCATCACGTGTTTTAAGTAGAACCTAAAATTTTCGAAAAATAATTAAAAGAAAAACAATCCATAGAAAAAAACAAACCTTTTTTTTAATAGTTCGAAAAAAATATTTAATTGTATGTTGACATAACATTTTTCTTTCAACTTCACGAACATATTTTCTAAATAAAACAAAAAAATAATATTTTATCTTGAAATAAAATCTATTTCTTTACTTATCAAGATCTGGTTTATCTAATAATTGCCGAAGTACTTCAAATAATACTAATAAATGTTCATCAAATTGAACAAGAAGATCAATAAATAAACGAGTTGATTTATACATTGCAGCATTAAATGAACCAGTACGATCAGCATCTAATGGTTGAATACGCCAGATGCCCTATTTATATTAATTAGAATTTTATATTTCATATATATTTTAAAATTTACATTAAATAAATTATGTTTTGAACGTTCTTGATAAAGTCCAATAATTTTTGGATAATTTCTTAATTCAAGTACATTTCCACCAAGTAAAAATTCTAAACTAAGTCGATCATTTCGATAATATTCATTTGTATGAAAAAAATGTGCAAGACGATAAAGTCCACGGTAATGTCGATTATAACGAGCAATACATATATAAAGACCTTCAATACATAGCCATATACATTTATTATATAGAATTAACCAAGGATCAGTTAGAAGATCTTAATAGAATAGATTTAATTTTTAATGAATTTAAAAATAAAATATTCTTACCTGTTTTATGAGGAAAATATAGATCATTGATTAATTGAGCAGAATGAGAATCTGGTGGACTAGAAAAATATATAGATTGAAATATGAATTTGATTAGGAACAATAATTTCCAAGGAAACAGATATTGACTATCAAGACTTTTACAATCTCATAAAATCGAACTGATAACGCAACCAGTTCTTTACATTCGCATTCTCGTTTATCTCTAAAGCTTCGCTCATTTTGATATTATATTTGGCAAACTGTTGGACTCTGGGGAAATTAAGGAGAAACTTGAAAATATAATAATCGATATTGTACTTGCTAACGCTAATTTTCATTCTTAAATATGATAAGCGTTCAATAATTTGCAGCGCCCATCATTCACTATTGTGAACAATCTCATCTTCCAGCTAAGGACGTATGTATACACATGTGTGTCTTTCGATCAGATCAGACAGGATGGGTTTCTGTTCTGTCAGGGTTTACTAATTTTATTTCAATAATCTCTATTTCGATTTTTAGTCCTACAGTATATAATTCTCTAATTGAACAACTTACATAGTTGATTTTTCATAATAACTAGTTGCAAATGGTTTAGTTTGCATTTCCGTTAAAAATTCATGAAGTTCATTAAGTTTATCCATTGTAAAATCTACTGACTCTTTATTATGACGATTTAAATATTTAAGAGCTGATGCATGAATTCGATAAAACATCTTGAAAATAAATTATAAAAATTTATCTTTTAATACAAAAGAGAAAAAAATTTTTGATTTACTTCAACACTATGACAACCAAGTAAAGTACCCTTTGAATTTGATGTTGATGTATGATGACCAAGTTTACGAGGATAAACTGCTTTATTTTCATGTAAAAGATCAAGAGCCTAAATACAATAACAAGTTTTTGATAAAAGAAAAAAAGAAGAAGATATATTTTTTTTACAGAGGCATATTTTTTTAATGAATCAAATAATTTATTTCGATGTAATTTTTCTTCAATTTTAGCCATCATATATAAATAAGTCCAATCTTCTTTATTATCATCATTATCTGTACATATATTCGCTTTTTCATATGCTTCTTTACATATATTTAACAAAAATGATCGATCAGGAACATAATCAGTTGCTTTATCTTTCTAAAATAAACATTAAAGACAATAAAGAACTATTTTATAGTAAAATTATCCGTACATATTTGGAACAATATGATTGTAAAATATAAGTAATTTCAGCATATTCCATCCATAATGTATGATTATTACTATCAACAGAAACAGCCTGTCGAAAATAACATGAAGCAGACATATGTACATTGAAGATACGCGGATCAAAATCATCAGCCTAAAGAAGAAACAAAAATATATATGTCATAAGAAGCCTATGGAATATTTTCCGACGAGTTTCGATACTTATAAATGCTCCTACTTCATAAAAATCAAGTGAACATGTCTTAAATACGAATGTCTACTAACCACAAAAGTCTGACGATATACATTGGTAAAATTCTCTCCACTAAGATGTAATGAAATCTAGATTGGTATAGTTTTTCAGCAAATCTGATTGGTAGTCGCGTCTCGTTAATATAAGTCAAATCGATATATCTAGTCGAAACAAATGTTTCAGTACATTATCGTCTTTTGTTCTGTGACCTATACTCGATTTAATTTCTAAGAGTTGAATCTCGTCAGGTCACTCGTATAGTAATATACTTTCTTTTCTCTTCAAATTTTCATTCTTAACACTTCATGAAAAACTTACTGTAATAAATTCTTCTATTTTAGCAAATTCGATAACCGTTAAACCTGCCCATGAATCAAATCGTCTTGTATTCATACATAAATCTTTTGTATAATATTCTTGTGCTTTTCTATTCAATTGAAAAAATTTAGAAAAAAAAAGAAATCGTTATTTATATTACTTGTTTGATGAATCATTTGTTGTTGTATCTTTTGAACCCATTTTAAGATGATAATCAGCAAAAAGATAATATAAATCTTTTTCAAATAAACTAGAATAAAATTTATTATAAAGAAAAATGAATTATTTCAAAAGAACTAAAATTTACGCATTATTTGATTTAAATGGTTTATCAGATAAATGTGTAAGTTCATCGCTTTGTTTTCCTTGACTATTAATCGATGTTGCATCAGATATATAAGTTACAAGAAGTTTTCGTCGATGTTCACGTTCATCATCCCATCCAATCATTGATTCAAATCTTTGAAAAAGACTTTCGGTCTAAATAATAAAAAATTTTCATTAGTTTTTCAATTATCAAGAGATTTTCTTTACTTCATTTGTTATTGTACAAACACGACCTTCATAACCAGGTAATTGTTTTGGTCGTAAAGCATAGAATACAATACTTGCTTTTTCTAATGTTAGTTCAAGCTATGCGAAAAAAATCGAATCAAGATTAAGGAAATAATTCGTCAAGAAAAAAGTCAATACCGATCGACAATTATGATCATTTAAATATTTCATTTTTGATTTACGTAATACAAGACCATATAAACAGTAAATGCATTGTTCGATTTCATCAATAACTTTTGATAATTTACTTTTTTGTTCACTGGATTCATTTGAAGTATCTGATGAATTATTTTGAATAATTTCATTAGATAATAAAATTTTTCGAATATTAGGATGTTCAATTTGAATAAGTTCAATAAGAAAATATTCAAGTAAACTACCATTATCAATTAAACAATTTTCATGTCTATGATTAATGAAAAAATCAAGATAATTTCTTAAATGTTTCTAAAATCAAAATAACATACTTTCCAAATAATTCATGAACTGTTCTGACATATGATAGAAGAAATTGTTCATTTTTTTTCGAATCACGTCTATTGAAATAAAATAAAGATAAGATTAAATAATACAGCAAAATTACAAACTTCATTGTCACACGATAAAGTAATATCCATGGATTGAT
Source organism: Adineta steineri (assembly GCA_905250115.1). Taxonomy (NCBI): domain Eukaryota; kingdom Metazoa; phylum Rotifera; class Eurotatoria; order Adinetida; family Adinetidae; genus Adineta; species Adineta steineri. The sequence goes on along the minus strand of CAJNOI010001518.1, from coordinate 6,784 downwards.
AGATTTAAATTGCCATATAGTTTCTGATGAATCTCGTTTCATTATTGAATCAATTAAACTTAAAGTTAATTTTTCAATTAGTTTTAATGATGTATCTCGCCATTGAGAATCTCCGTCCAAAATTCTAGAAGAAAATTAAATGTTTTAAATATTATACTTATACATCGAATTGAAGGGTAGGTGAATCTGTGATTATAGGGCTCAGTGGCGGATCTAGGACTTTCGTAGAGAGGGTCGATTTCTGAGTAGGGGGGGGGGCGATTTCGACTAAAAACTATTTTTGGGTCCAATCGAACTAGTGTGAACCTATTACTTCGTTCATTTTTGCTGTAAAAAATCAAAAAAATTTCCGAAGGGGAGCGATCGCCCCCGCCGCCCACTCCTAAATCCGCTACTGGCAGGGCTTACTACCCCTTTGCCAATAGGGCATTCGCCATTGGCGAAAGTATCGGAGTCTATTAGCGAAAGTTCAGGCGCGATTAGGCGTAAGTCTAGTGGATTTTCGCCAACTATATTAACACAAAATTAGTGTAAAATGCGTGTGGCAAATTAACCTAATATTATCAAAACAAGTATATTGTAGTCTAAACCCCTTAGTATAGTTAACCGGAGCTATTTTTATGCATATGTAATCACATAACGATACTGGAGAATTTTCTATAAATATGTTGGTGTAAGTGCACTGAGCTTTCTTCAATTAGAGAAATTCCATAAGGTGTATTGGCGAAAGTGCTGGTTGGCAAAAATCTTATCGATGAAATTCGGGAATCCCTATCGATTATCTCTCCAAAACTTCTCATACAATTCATAGAACTACTGTAAATACCGATTCCACGTAGACGTATAAATCTTTTAAACCGATATTACACTATTTTCTTATATATTATATCTCCTACATAGATGAGAGTCTAACGATATCATTCGATTTATTTCTAATAGAAATATATCTTACTTAATAATCATATGAATAATTTGAATAAAAATTTGATCAAATATTTTTCGAACATTAATATTTTCTTTTTCATCTAAATGTTGATTTTCTTTAAGTACATTAACAAGTGTTTCATAACATTTAATTAAAGATTTTTGTTGTAAATGTATTTGTGTTGATAAATTTGCATAAAATAATTTGATTTTTTTCTCCAATTTTTTTATTAATAATACTAATTCATCTTTTTCATCAGCAACAGCAATACGTGATAAAATATACGTTAATTCTTGTGAAGATGAAGAATTTGATGTTTGTTCAGATGATATTTCATTATTATTTTTTAAACGTAAATAAAGTGTTTCAATTGTACCTTAAATAAAATAACAACAAAAAATATATTTTTATTTTTCTATTAATTAAAAAATTATCTCATACTTTTAGAAATCGTTGTATGATTGAATAAATTTGGTAAAATAAGAGTGATTTCATCTGGTAATAAATGTTGCAATTGATAAATACAAGCTAGTGCATCGTTTTGAACATCGGATAAAAAATAATAAAGTGATGAAATCCATAGAACTAGAGAAATCGAATAAAGAATTATTGATTATACTTAAATATAAATTTTTACTTCGATAAATTTTTTGATCAATTTCATATTGATTTTGTTGAATAGAACTATTTTTAAAACGATATAAAAAGAATTGCAAACGTGCAAAACAATAACCAAGTGATTTATATTTTATTTTTAAACGAGCAAAATAACTAAATCTATAATAAAGAATAAATTTAATAATAGAAAATATAGAAAATTAATTTTTACCGTTCAATTGAATCTTCAGATAAATCAGATTTTAATGATCCAAGAGCATTTTCAACGTAACATAAACATGCTTGTAAATGATTTTCTTCGATATCATCTAATATAAATATTTTATAGATTAAGTATTGTTAAGTATTAATTAATACATACTCATTGGATATTGTACATGATCGATAAGACAATCGAAGAGTTTGGTAAATATCATTCGCATTTCAGTTGACCTATAAATATATATTGAATAAATTTAGCAGAATATAAATATTTAGTACTGATTGATAAATAAGGGTGTGGGTGTGAGATGATGTTGACAATACTCTCATCTACAATCATCCTGTAGATATGTTAACGACTTTATGCAAGATCTCTTTTAATATAGGAAGTAGTAAAATTGCAAATCATATTGCGTTTTCAGTCCTGAGAAATTAACAAGTCAGAAGAAGTTTTCTTTATAATGATAGTACAAGATCATTGATTAGCGATTTGACTTCATAAAATTGAAACATACATATCTTTGGATCGGAAAATCCTTCCAAAGCTAATTTTTATAAGTTATACATATATTAAAGGTGTGGGTGTGGGAATCTCTTCCTTTATTAAGCACCTGGACTCTCTCCGCACCTACAACACACTCACCTATACCTATCGTGTCATATTAAAAGAAAAATTAAAAACTTCACTTTCGATATTTTGTCTGTCTACATTTTCCTTTCTACTTTTTCCTACTGATTATGTATTCTATTCGACGTCAGTCTTTTCGGCCTTTATACTACATACTTTTCCATTACGGTATTTTCCTTCTTTTCTTTTCGACATTTTCCCTTTCGATATTTAACACCACACCCGAGGTATAGAGACTACTCATATAGCTCGATCGATATTCACTAATTAATGATGTCTTACTCTGTCGAGTAAACCATTTCATTTCGGAACCTTTAATTTCTGATGAAGAGACATTCTATTGTAAAAAAAACTAACCAAAGTGTAGACGAATGTTTTGTAAGTTCATTTATGTAATCACATATAAGATCAATATAATGATATTGATATCCATTATTATTTTTCTGTTCAATTAATTCAATAAATGGTTTATATTCAATTTGAAGTAATGGAAAATTTTCTTTTGGTAAATCTGATATTACTGCTGAAGTGGTTTCTAAAAATAAATATTTATCTATAATTTTTCAAAATAAATGTGAATTCAACCATCATCAATATTATCCGGTGAAGTCACTGTTTCGTCTGCTTCATCATCCGAACTAATCAATAAAAAGAAAATGATCATAATATGAAAATATTAATTTTAAAAGATCAATACCCATCATCACTAGTGGATAATATTCGTCGTAATTTATCTACTGTACTAATATTATTATCATCGGATATATTACGAGTAATCTAAAAGAAATATGAAGATTTCTTTATGATAGAACAAATGATTATGATTGACATACACTTCTTGCAGATCGTCGTTTTTCATAATCATCAATATTTAATGGTAATAAAGAACGTTTTTTTCGATTATTCGTTGGTGGAGGTGGTTGTTCTTCAGGTACAATTGGTTCTTGTTGCATTGGTTCTTCTTGTTCAGGCTGTTCTGTAACGATATTTTCTTTTGGTAAATAGTTTTTCACATCAATTATTTGACAAAGTTTCTGCAAAAAAAAATATTCAGTTGAGTTTATGTTTTTTTTTCAACAATATTTTACCGAATTATCATTATGATATTCTCGTATTTTCTTTGATAAATATTGACCAAAATCTTGAAAACTAAAGCAATCGGTTTCTTTAAAAATATATATTATTTTTTCTTCGTATAATTACTTTTCAATTTCTATTTGTTCATCTAATGGCTTTTTATCGATGATTACATGTTTCTTTTTTAATAATTTCTCTTTAAATTTTCTAATATTTCCTTCTAAATCTTTAATTTTCATTGAAAGATTTCCATCATAAATTATATATTCAATTTCATTTTTAAACATTTTTTCAATTAAGATTTTCATTGATGGTTGAGTTTTTTCGAGTAAAACTAAACATAATTGACCAAAATCATATATTGATTGATATGCTGCAACACGATCATATCCAATACGAATATATTCAAGACATTCTACAAAGAAACTAAGTAAATTAAACGAATTTCTTTTATAATCGAAAAATTTTCAAAGGAAATTCTATAATATTCATTCGCATATGATAAATGAATGTCTTAAGAATGTTACATTCATTTTTGGGACTGAAGAAATCAGAGCAATCGAGATAGTGTTGCATCAGAAATTAATATGCTTTAAATTTTTGATTATTGATATTAGTTATATTTGTGAATGATATTATTTTATGTCGTAAATTTCTAACAAGATTTTAGAATATAGAGTAAATGTAATCAAAGATTTTACGAATGAGGACTGATCTTATTGTATAGAATCTATAACCAATTGTTCGATTAGCCTATTCCTCTCAAATTTTAAACATTCTATTGAATTTTTCATTAAAAAAAGAAAGATGGGCGTGTATTTTATAACAACCTATTTCTAATCATACCCACACCCTCAAAGAAACCTGTATGAAACTTTGGACACACCTTTATCTTGATTACTTAAGTATCAATAGAATTATAATAGTATCAGTGAGAAATAAAATTCAAACTATAATAGAATTTTGTGACTTTTTGTTTCAAAAATGAAATAAAAGCTTGCAAAATTCGATTCTAATCTAGGTTTTGTGTTGCAATAACTTAATTCTCATCAAAATTTATCTCTGAACTTTACGTGAAAAGAAATATAGTTTACACAATCTAGATGGAATTTTGTGCAATATGTATACAAGAACTTTCAACGACTATAAAGGCAGAGATCGGAACTTTTATCACAGCGAATATCACAAACTATATTTATAATGTTAGTTACTGAAGCATTAATATCTACTTGTTTGTAATAGTCTCAAATTATCAAATTCTTTATCTGAGATTGTCGGTAAATGAACACAATCAATATTAGTTTTTCACTATTCATATCAAAACTTAGTATACCCACAGTAAAACTACGAACTATTAAAATTATTGTCAAATCGGAATATATCTCTGCTACGCCTAGATCTAATCATAAATTCTAAATCGTTTACACATAGATCTTACTTGAAAAATTTCCAAGAATAAAATAAAAATAAATAATTTGTTCGAGACATTTCCAATGAATATGTTCATGACCAATTTCAATAGTCTATTTAGAAACAAATATCAGAATTAATAAATAAGCATTTTTGATATAATAAATTACTTTTTCAAAACATATTTTTACTTGATAAATATTTCCTAATTCAAGATAACATATACCCATTTCATAATAAATAGTTGATACTCGATTATTAATTGAATTTGCCTAAAGAATAAATATTAATTATGTATTTTTATATTGAAATTTTAAGAAACTTTTTCAAAATATCCAATAGCTTTTTCATATAAATCTAATTTTCGATACCAAATTCCACATTCTGTTAATACAGTCCATTTTAGGTTAATTCTTGATCGTTCATTTTCATGATTATGATTATCACTAGTTTTTTCAATACATTCAAGTTTTAAAATTTGTTCAAGTAATTCAATTTTCTTTTCACCATTGATCAAATTATCATTTTTAATTTTCAAATAATCTCCATAAATATTAAGTGCTTGGGTTACCTAAGGATTTATTTATTTATTTATATATTAAAACAAAAATCAATCAATTATACTTGATCTTTATCATGTTCAATTGCATTGAAAAGATCATCAAGTTGAATTTCACCACGACTAGCATCAATAATCATCTTGTTATATACATTTAAAGACAAAAAAATTTTGAATTGTCAATGAGAAATACATCAATGGTTATAATCAACAACAAATAAGAAATATTATCGATTTTTACATGTAGTGTCATCTATGTTTTTGTTTAGCACTTTCGAATAGAAAAAAAGACTTAAAAGTAGAACAGTACGCTACTACTTTTCACTAAAATCTAAGTCAAACAGTTATTTTTTTATAACATATGTGTTCGCTCTCAAGATATTTCAATAGAATCAGATTTAAACTGACTTCTAAAGTTCGAATCACGTGTTAAAAGATGCGTGGTTGTTTTACTTGCTGTAAGCAAATGGTTGTGTTCTCATAATGTATATTAGAAAGATAATACGTATTGATTCGAACTATAAAAGGTGCAGCAAATAGCTTTTCATATTCACTCCAATTATTTCATTTTAATTCAATTTCAAAGCATATTAAAAACAATGAAAGCTGCTATCGCACTCATCTTCTTCGCCTGTGTTGCTGGTTCAATGGCTACCGATGCTCGTGGTCAAATGTTGGACCAACTTTTATCACAAGGACAAGTTGTTATGCAATCAACCATGAGTATTCTTCAAGCTCACCTCTCGACCATTGTTTCACAAGCTCTCGGTCAACTCACAGGTCTTCTTGCTTCAATCGGCGGTCGATTTGACATCAGTACCATATTTGCCCAATTCCAACCACTCCTTGCTTCAGCCGCCCAAGGTCTTCTTGATCAACTTATGGGTAGTCTTTCAGGACTCATGGGTGGTATGTATAAATTCTCATCTATTTCTATTTCAATATATTCACTACAATCTTATCATACATTCTAGGTCGTATCTTCGGTGATATTTCAGCCATGTTCACTGAATTTCTTGGTCAAATCACAACACCACTCCTTGCCATTGGTCAAACACTCTTAAACCAAGGTTTATCAGCTGTTGTTGGTTCATTAGCTGGATCACGTTTTCTTGGTGACTTCATGAGTCGTAAGTAGATGTATAGTCATATTTAATGAATGAAAATGAACGAGATTTTGATTTTCTTATTTAGAAATTACAAGCCAAATGGCTGCTGCTGTCTCAGCTGCTCAAAATGTTATCTCAACAGCTGTTTCAGGTCTTAGTGGTGTTCTTTCAGGTGTTGTTGATGCTTCAAAACCACATTTAGCTGATCTCCAAAACCAATTGATGGGTCATGGTATGAATGTTCTCGGTTCACTCTC